>ML820229.1:85132-109308 GCA_009831015.1 Picea engelmannii
TTATGTTTGTTTGACTATCCCCTTTATAAGTTGAGGGGTCTAAGTGGTGCAGTATTTAGAGCATGCATAACATCATTCTTGAGAAGGAAAATGACTTTCCCCACATCCAAAAACCTTACAATGTGAAATTTAGTTCAGATGCGTGGCCTCCAGTGTAGACAGATGCGCATATGGCGCCTGCGCGCTGAAAAAATTGAGAACTAAAGCGCATGCGTGTAGAGAGAACACGTTGTGCAGGCGCATGCGCGCAAGATGCGCGTCTGTGGGGTGGAATACCTGCGTGCCTGTGACAAGTGATTGAGAAAGAAAATCCAGATGGATTTATCTCAATTCTCCTATGAATTGACTGGTTAGCAGGTCGACAGAGGCCGGTTTGTGTCCCTGCAAGTTAATAAAACCAAAAGGAAAGCAAAATAAACCCAAATGAGGGAGGAATTGATACCTACTCCCCAGTGGAGTCGCCAGTCTGTTCGCACCCAATTCGTCACCTGGTGAGCAAATCGAGGGTGCTTACATGCCCTGTTGGGTCTTGCAGAGCATGACAACTGTGGAGGGAAAGGTTAGAGGAAACAAAACAAACTGTAAGCAAGAATCAAATGGAAACAAACTAAAACTGTGAGCATGTGGATAAAGAAACAACAAACACAAAAAAGACCGATATCACCAATGGTTTTGAGCTGGTCAATTGATGAAATCAAAGCACAATGAAGGAAGAGAACAGTGGTTCCTTCTTCCCCCAAAGGAAGGCTCTTGAGGCCCTCACAAACTTGCTCTCCTTACAATGCGAAGAAATGAGAATGATAGTGAAATAACTCCCAGCACATCCACTCAATGGAGAGGTGAATGGCCCTATGAAATGTTGCCAACGTGTTATCGTCAAAGAATGAGTCCTTGACAATCTTAGCAGCATAACAATACTTGAAATTCCTTGCCAGAATGATGTTTCTTCATGGCTTTTTATAGCAGATCATCGGATGATTATGTAACCTCTTCAAAGTGTGAAAAGGGGCTCTTTAGGGCTTCATTAGGTCATTAACCCGTCTACCCTGTGGATTCAGCTTGGATTTGGGAGTCAAATCAGATTGGGAGATGGTCCGTAAGTGGTTGGGAGGCCGGCCAATTCAATAAATGCGTCGTTTTAGCAGGTGCGCGGGTTTTTTTGCTGACTGTCGCGCGTCGTGCACGCATGCATGCATATTACGTTCTTGTCCTGTGCATGTGTGCGCGGACCAAACTACTGTAAAGCGCCCTTCAATTTTTGGTTACTTTGTATAGTTTTTGACCCTTCTGGAATGCTGTGAAATTAATTCAGTGCCATGAATGACTTCATTGCTGTTTTGACGATGCAGAGTTCTTGTCGCCATGTGCGAACGAAATTTCAGTGATAACATAGGGGACATGAAACAAGGACCTACTTGTGTGCTTGTCACCTAGGGTTTTAAATCAACAAATTTATAATAAATGCAAGAATACAAGCCTACAACCATTCAATTAAGGATTTTTGTAGAAAATACACTTACATATCATGAAGAAATAGTAATGCAAACCCTAGTTGTAAACCTTCCTTCAAGAGAAATGCCAAATATGCCAAGAAAATCCTTCCTTCAACAAGTGCGCCTCACTTAAAAGATGAAATACCCCAACTAGGGCACAAAAATCAGATCTCACAAGAGAGTGAGTTGTGTGTTATGTCAAAATGAGGGAAAAACTCCTCAATATATACTGTATCATGACCTTTAATTAAATTTAGGTCATTAAAAATAGCCGACAAGGCTACAAACCAAAATTATACTGTTTTTACATTAATTTGTCAAATTAATGCCCTAACTGAGCATAAGCAAGACGTCAAGCCCTACTGAGGGAGACGTTAGCCACTTTTAGGGAAAAAGGGAACACAAAATGACAAACGTTGACCCTCTTTGGGCCTCCCAACCATGCCACACGTGCCAAATTCCCTGTCAAACTACCACACACTGAAGGTTACGTCAATGGCTCCTAGGTGACATCCTGGTCCATCAAAAGAAAACGTTCCATTGGAAGTGGGTCAACCCCCCTAGGCTGGGCTCAGCCAAAGTGTCCTTGATGGAATGTCCTTCTTCTTCTCATGTGCAAAATCTCGGTCAAAAACTGTCCTGTCTCTACCCCTAATGGGGTCCCAACAACCATATGATGGGCTCTTCAGCCCCATGGAGGTCCGAACTAATCATCTTGCAATGTGTATCGGTCCAACTGGTACCTGTCCGCCGGGCATGGTCCTGCACATCAAAAACTTCGCCCTCCATGGGCTCATTAGTCACAGGGATCATAGCAATGTTAATCATGTCTCATCATTAATATTATCAAACATATGCATAAAAACCCTGATATATCATTCAATAGCTCAAAGATATTACAAAGACCTACAATACAAAGCCGAAGAAAAAGACAAGACAACCTATTGGGCTAGTATCCATAAGGAAAGGAAAGTCTCCAAGGGGTATCATCCAAGCCATGTAAAATGAGGTAATGTGGATAAGGGATGTCCAGACATACGGGTAGAGTGAAAGACAGGGATGCATGATATTACCTGTGGGTGCCTTTGTAGAAAGCGAGTTGTACCCATCATGGATGCAACTTTTTCCAAACCCTTTATTGCCTTTATTCTTTTTTTTCTTTATTTGATTTTTCTTTTTATTTAAAGGACTAACTAGAGGACACTGCCTTGGCGTGGTGACCAGAGCTGATAGTTCTACCCACAAGAACTTTCACAGAGATGATAAGGATGGCTTGTGATGAGACCCCCTTTCCCTTGGCCATGCAACCAAAGGTCACTTCCCTGGCGTGGTAACCAGATAGTGGCAATGTCATGCTATTAGGTACCCATGAACATAATAGGATGGCTCATGATGAGACCCCCTATCCTCTTGGATAGGTCTTCTTTTTGTTATTTTTCTTTGGGTCCCTCTTTTTTCTTGCTGAGAGGCTTTTTATTGCCTTCTCAGGGATCCCTGGGCGAGGCATCTCTAGGTTTTATTTTTATGGATTTTATCTTTTACCATCTGCTTTTACCTTCTGGGCCTTTAGTCCCTTCTTCCCACGAGATAAGGTGCAACCCCACAAAAATATCATCCTAATGCCCAGACTAGGGGAATGGGATAGATGAGCGGGAGATCAGATGAAAAAGTGATGATATGATGGGAGCGTACGATGGCTTTTAAGAAATCCCATCGGTGGCAAACCAAATCCTATGGGTGTAGGATTGCTAGGACACCCTATCAATCCCCCCAACCATGGTCAAGTGGGTTAATGTAAGATCCAAGCAGTTGTTAGAAATAAAAGGAGTAAGATGCATATATCTAAAGGTTATAATGATCAAAAGTGACACATACCATGATACCTGGACTAATTAGCTCATGGAGCAAGAGCCTTCTCTGATACAAGACCAGGCCGATGGTGATGGATGTTGCTACTACTGACAAGACAAGTCTGATGAAAGAAGAGAAGGATGGGCCCTCCAGGGCCATGCTCAGGTCAATCCTGCTCTCAGTACTCCATGTCTAGGACCTGTGGGCCTCGAGACATGATCTCCTAGTTATCCCTAGAAATCGGGTATAACATATGGCTCCAACTCGGGGAAATGTGCTCACCGTAGAGCGCATGAGAACCTCAACATCTCTGGCATAACCTGCAGACCTACTCAACTCGATAGGGGCATCAGTAACAAAGATGGGGTGGTATTGCCACCCCGCATATATAGACACACACACACACACACACACACACACACACACACACACACATATATATATATAACTGAAATAAGACAATCAATATACGCGTGTGGAAATCAAACTAACATGAAATGTAGATGGTATAATACACGAAGAATTCCTACTTACCTTCACTTACCCGTGGAGTCAGTTCCCACCACCTTGGTGGGGTTTAAGGAGGTGCCCGCTGATAGATAATGGGTGCCTTCTTCCTTCCAAACTGGATAAGTAGTATGAGTTATCGACTGATTCCATTCCAACTTTGAAGGGTCCGAGCCATGACTCTGTGCTTCCTTTTACATTAGTTGGCTCTCCCTTCTGAGTATCCCACATCCATACCATATCTCCCTCCTTATACTTTCTGACTTTGTATTTGGTCGTTCCCTGAACAACCCTAGTGTATTGTACTAAGGGAGGTGGGTGGGCTTCTGCTGTAAAAACTTCTTATTGAGACGGGCGGATTTGTATGTCATCTTCATTCTTCTTTAATATTTCCACCGTCCCAACTTCTTTGTTCTTGAATTCATCTAGGAGTTGCTGGTATTATTCTTTTTTGGGCCATTCGATCTGATCAAAGTCTTCTTCTGTCGCAAAGGGAATGTCTTCTGGAGAATATTTTTGAAGAGTTTGTATCATATCGTTTTGCATTTTGTCATTATTGGTTGGATGGACAATATCTTGCACATGATCCCCATTTATTGGCACGTTAAGTAGATGTCCCACCATTCCATATTTCAAAGGTAATCGTAAAAAGGTGAGGTCCATCTCAAGGGAACCGCCTATCATTGCACCAAACTTCCTAGATAATAACATTCCCCACACTTCTGGGACATCAACCACCACAATATCAATGTGGACTATCTTCTTTGGATATTCCTTCAGGCATACTTCAACATTTTCAACCACCCCATGTGTGGCTATTGCTTTAGATTCAAAACCACACACATTCCTGTAAGGCCTATTGACCTTCAAACCCACTTGTTGCATGACTTTAACAGACATCATGTTAGCACCAACACCTGTATCTAGCATGCAATTTTTGAGATTTTTTGTGTTCATTGTTAAAGTCATGAAGAAAGGAGGGTTTTCACCATATTGGACCCTGAAATGGTCAGCTTGCAACATAATAGGGGGGTCCATAGGTTCATCTGATCCTGAAAAGAAAGTATCAAAGCGTTCCTTGATGGATGGGATTTTGATTGCTTCTCTCAGGGGAACATTCACATGCATCTTTGATAATGCCCCTTTGAAGTCAAAATTTAGGTCAACCTTACCAGGCTTGGACGTCTTGGGCAGAAGCATCTCCAAAGGCGGGGGCTTTGCCTGATCAGCAACAGGTTGTTTTGAGTTCTTCCTTCTATATGCTTGAACTTCTTGTTTCTTTATCTTTTCTCGTGATTCCTGGTCTAGGTTGTTTATTACCACCATCCTTGCTACTCTGGCTACTTCCCTCACGGCTTCTTGATGTTCTATATCTGTGATATTTATCTGAGGAATCTCCATGAAACAATCCATATTTTTGACTTGCTGATGGCCAGCATTATAAGGACATGCATGCTCCCAATGTGCTTCACTGCACTCTAGGCACTAGGGATTTTTATCAACAATGTTTTTAGGGGCCAAGGTATTTGGAACTTCTTGCTCATTCTTTGGCTTGTAAAATTGGTTCCCTTTCTGGAATTGTCCTTTGTACGGGGCCCTGGGTGCTTGGATCTGAGATTTTTCAAGTCTGACAATTTGGCTCATCATTTCTTCTTGATTCTTTATGATGCCATCCATGGAGGCTTGCAGCTTGCTGATACTGGTACATAGATCTGAAGTAGGCTCAACATTGTGTACTATTTTCTGTTTGGTGTCTATTCTCCCCCACGGGTTAGAAAAAGGCTCAATTTTAGATGAAAGGAGGTTCCCTTCTATCTTGGTGGCGAGATCTTGGGCTTCTTGAATGGACTGGGGGTTTTTGTCTCTAAAAAGATACCCTAGTTGGCCATTGAAATATCTGGTGTAAATATGGACAAGGTAGTCATCTTTCGGATGATGGCTTGTGGGAGTTCTTTGTAGCAATGTCTTGAATCTGGTGTGAAACTCCCGAATGGACTCATTTTCATACTTAGCAAGGATATTTAGTCGAGTGAGAAGCATATTAGGGTATTCTTTGATACTCCATATTTTGATAAAGGCCTCTTCAAGTCTATCCATGGTTTTGATGCTTTCATCAGGAAGGCTGAGGTACCAAGGCCTTGAGGCATCATAAAGAGTAGCAGAAAACAACTTCATGACCAAATCTTCAGCATCATCACTAATGGGGTGAAGATGAAAGAATGCCCAAAAGTTGCTCATATGCTCTTCGACACTGATGGCATCAGTACCGGTGAATTTAGGCAACCACTTCTCATACTTGGGTGGCATTTGCCTAGGGTAGCCTGGTATGGCTGACATGTCTAACGACCTGAAAAGGGTAGATGACCATTGTCTTTGATTGTTGACTGGGTTCGTTGCAGTGGTCTGAGAGGTAGACATGATTCTTAAAGGAAGGCTCTTCCCGAAAAGTGATTTGACAACAAGAGAGTTTAAGGGAGGCTTCCTTCTGAAAGACAAAGGAGGATTGTTGAATCTCCTTCTAGTTTGTGGAGTCGCCAGATAGTTTACTTGAAAATACCAAAGAAAAAGGGGGAATAACACCCTAGTGGAGTCACCAGGTAAGCTTGTAAGAAATAATCTTTGAGGCAAGGCTTACCGAAAAGGTTTGTCATTTTAGGAGAATTGACTCAATGTTCCCCGACAACGGTGCCAAAATGTTATCGTGCAGTTTGTAGCTTGGTCATATGGATAGAGGATAGAGGCCAAACTGGCGTAACAGGAACCTACCCCACCCAATGTCACCACAATGGGGAGGTTCTTTCTATTCAGGGAGGTTAGCCCAGGGGAGACGTCCCCAGTAACTTGGGGTTTTGAAGAGGCCAAAGTATAAAGGTCAAAGCAAAAGTTCCTCCTCATAGGTTACCACCAAGGTCAAATAGTCCGGCTAATCAGCCAATGACGAAGTGTAGCCCCAAATGAGAACACCTGCCCGAAACAAGACAATAGAAAAAGAATATATGCAGGCTATAATTCAATGGGTTAGTACTTCATATAACTATCTGGCATCAATATGTAAGCAATTAGAACAATAGATATCAATGAGATCAATGTTTATCAATATAGCAGTGGAAAATATCAATTCATCAATAAATATTGAGACGATGAAGCCAACAATGTATTTAATCAATCCTTTACTCAATAAATTCTCTTAACCATCATTCAATTGCTTATCAAAGACATATGCTGCGTCAATATGGAATATCCAAGTATGACGTCAACCTAGTTAGGGTTAGCTAGTTAGTTAGGGTTTCAAATTTAAAAGTTTTAAGAAGTTGTTTGAGCACTATCACTTCAATGTTGTGGATCTAAGATCAGTACCTAGGGGTAGATGGAGTCAATTAAGAAGAGGACGCAAGGTTGAAGGGATAAAAGGCTAAGGACAAGAGGGAAGGGTTCTAAGGTGCTGCAATGGCAGGGCCCTAGAATCAAAACCCTAGGGGAAAGAGGCTCACTCCGGTGTTTCTTAAGCAAGGCCTCATGCTCTTTCCTCCTTCCTTAGGTCAAACTTGGAAAAACGGCTAGCATAAAGGATAAGTCAAGACAAGAGAGTAAGGTGAGGGAGAGTGTTGCAATGGCAAGGCTCTATCACCAAACCCTAGAAGCAAGACGACCCTAGGTGTAGATAACCTAGGCCTGGGACGTCTCCTCCTTCTTAACTTTTAAAAGCACAACTAGCACAGGGGAAGAAGTGAAAAGAGTGTAGCAAAGGCTAGGCTCTTCCTCCCTTCTTCAATGGATGAATATTTCTCTTTTAGGGGACATGAAACAAGGACCTACTTGTGTCCTTGTCACCTAGGGTTTTCAATCAACAAATTTATAATAAATGCAAGAATACAAGCCTACAACCATTCAATTAAGAAGTTTTGCAGAAAATACACTTACATATCATGAAGAAATAGTAATGCAAACCCTAGTTATAAACATTCCTTCAAGAGAAATGCCAAATATGCCAAGAAAATCCTTCCTTCAACAAGTGCGCCTCACTTAAAAGATGAAATACCCCAACTAGGGTGCAAAAATCAGATCTCACAAGAGAGTGAGTTGTTTGTTATGTCAAAATGAGGGAAAAACTCCTCAATATATATTGTATCATGACCTTTAATTAAATTTAGGTCATTAAAAATAGCCGACAAGGCTACAAACCAAAACTATACTATTTTTACATTAATTTGTCAAATTAAAGCCCTAACTAAGCATAAGCAAGACATCAAGCCCTATTGAGGGAGACGTTAGCCCCTTTTAGAGAAAAAAGCAGCACAAAATGACAAATGTTGGCCCTCTTTGGGCCTCCCAACCATGCCACACGTGCCAGCTGCCCTGTCAAACTTCCACATGCTGAAGGTGACGTCAATGGCTCCTAGGTGATGTCCTGGGCCATCAAAGGGGAACGTTCCACTATAAGTGGGTCAACCCCCCTAGGCTGGGCTCAACCAAAGTGTCCCTGATGGAACGCATTTCTTCTTTTCATGTGCAAAAGATCGATCAAACGTTGTCTTGTCTTTACCCTTGATGGGGTCCCAACAACCATATGATGGGCTCTTCAGCCCCATGGAGGTCTGAACTAATCATCTTCCCATGTGTACCGGTCCAACTGGTACCTGTCCATCGGGCATGGTCCTGCACATCAAAAAAATTTCCCTCCATGGGCTCATTAGTCATAGGGATCATAGCAATGTTAATCACGTCTCATCATTAATATTATCAAACATATGCATAAAAACCCTGATATATCATTCAATAGCTCAAAGATATTACAAAGACCTACAATACAAAGCCGAAGAAAAAGACAAGACAACCTATTAGGCTAGTATCCATAAGGAAAGAAAAGTCTCCAAGGGGTATCATCCAAGCCATGTAAAACGAGGTGATGTGGATAAAGGATGTCCAGACATACAGGTAGAGTGAAAGACAAGGATGCATGATATTACCTATGAGTGCCTTTGTAGAAGGCAAGTTGTACTTGTCATGGATGCAATTTTTTCCAAACCCTTTATTGCCTTTATTCTTTCTTTTCTTTATTTCCTTTTTCTTTTTATTTCAAGGACTAACTAGAGGACACTGCCTTGGAATGGTGACCAGAGCTGACAATGTTACCCACAAGCACTTTCACAGAGATGATAAGGTTGGCTCATGATGAGACCCCCTTTCCCTTGGCCATGCAACCAAAGGTCACTGCCCTGGCGTGGTAACCAGATAGTGGCAATGTCATGCTGTTAGGTACCCATGAACATAATAGGATGGCTCGTGATGAGACTCCCTATCCTCTTGGCTAGGTCTTGTTTTTGTTATTTTTCTTCAGGTCCCTCTTTTTTCTTGCTTATAGGATTTTATTTGCCTTCTCGGGGATCCCTGGGCGAGGCATCTCTAGGTTTCATTTTTATGTCTTTTATCTTTTACCAGCTGCTTTTACCTTCTGTGCCTTTAGCCCCTTCTTCTCACGAGATAAGGTGCAACCCCACAAACAGATCATCCTAATGCCCAGACTAGGGGAATGGGATAGATGAGTGGGAGATAAGATGAAAAAGTGATGATATGATGGGAGCGGATGATGGCTTTTCAGAAATCCCCCTGGTGGAAAACCAAATCCTATGGGTACAGGCTTACTAGGACACCCTATCAATCCCCCCAACCATGGTCAAGTGGGTTAATGTAAGATCCAAGCATTTTTCAGAAATAAAAGGAGTAATATGCATATATCTAAAGGTTATAATGATCAAAAGTGACACGTACCATGATTCCTAGACTAATTACCTCATGGAACAAGATCTTTCTTCGATGTAAGACCAGGCCGATGGTGATGGATGTTGTTGCTGCTGACAAGACAAGTCTGATGAAAGAAGAGAAGGATGGGCCCTCCAGGGCCATGCTCAGGTCAATCCTTCTCTCGGTACTCCATGTCTAGGACCTGTGGGCCTCGAGACATGATCTCCTAGTTATCCCTAGAAATCGGGGATAACAGAGCTCACTGGCAGAGGAAGGATTGAACTGACCAACGGAAGCTTCGAGAATTTGTTGCACATTCCCAAACTTTCCGTCAATCTTCTCTCCGTGTATCAGATGATGCATTATGACACCAGAAAGAAAGTCATATTCACACCTAATGTAGTGGACATATATGACATGCAAACCAATTCCAAGGTTGTTATCGGTGAGGTAAATCATCCATCTAGATTGTATACATTTTCTGAATTTATTGAACTAGATTATGCTTTACTGCTTACCCATGTTGATGAAATCAGTAGGAATGGAATGAAAGGTTCAAGATTTTCAATTTCAGATATATGCAACATATTAGAAAGAAAATATTGGTTGATGGTCTACCAAAAATCCATTTCTCCAAAGGAATATGTGAGGGATGTGTTCTTGGAAAACACCCCCAAGAGAAATTTGACAAAGGAAAGACTCAAAGAGCTTCGTCTCCTTTAGATATGATCCATAGTGACCTCATGGGTTCTTCTCCACATCCACCAATAATAAAAGTGAGGTTTTTTCTCATTTTTGTTGATGATTTCTCACGTTTCACATGGATTTACTTTCTTAGGAAAAAATCAGAGGTCTTTCAACACCTCAAATATTTCAAAGCCCTGGTTGAGACACAATTAAGAAATAAAATCAAATTCCTATGAACTGATAACGGGGGAGAGTATGTCAATCATGAGATCCATAATCTTTTTCATGAGGCAGGGATTCAATTGCAACACACAGTTCCCTATACTCCGCAGCAAAACAGAGTTGTTGAGCGGAAAAAAAGATCTCTAAAAGAGATGGCATCTTGCATGCTACATGAAAAGTCACTACCATAGAGACTATGGGCTGAAGAACTTAATTTTGAAACCTACATCCAAAACAGATCACCCCATAGATCTGTCAAGGATAAGACCCCCTATGAGGCTTGGAGCGGCCTCAAACCGAAAGTGACCCACTTTTGTATTTTTGGTTCACGTGCATGGGCCCGGATTCCCTCTGAAAAGAGGAAGGCACTTGATCCGCAGAGCAGAGAGTGTATCTCTTGGATTTCCTCTACTCAACCCTCTCTTGTTCCTACCAATGGCAACAAAACCATTTGTTGGCTTTCCTCTACTCTTCTATTCTGTCTGATTTTATTGACCATGGTTCATGTCTTTTCGGGTTTCCAACAAAGCCACTAAAACTATCAGCCCTCCTAGTAAACCGGAAGGAAACACAACAAACAGAATGCGCTACGTAGTCTCAGCCAAGATAGCTTTAATGGGTGGCTGTAAGACTCATGTGTTTACAACCTAGGATTGAGTGTGAGATAAGAGAACTGTATATTGAACCATTATTATAACTTGTAAATGAAATATACGGTCATTGATGAATAAGGAGGAAATGTAATAACTCATTCATTAAGCATAACAATACGTATTGAAGACAATAAAGATATGCATTCATTCATCACATCACACAGATATTACCGTGGTTCAGCCCCTCCTGGGATACATCCACAAAGATCTGGTTCTTGGCTCTTTTATTATGGTATTTTTGCATCTACAACACTGTGCGCTTTACAACTCTCCTCAGTCGGGTAATATCTATATGAGGAGGACTAGATCACACCATGATACTTAGCCTGCAATCTAACCCTCAAGATGTACCCTCCCTCATCTCCTCTGGCTCAACAGCTTATACAAATAGGTCATACCGAAAAATATTACATATCACATCAACTCATGCATAACTAAAACCCTCAACAACATTAACAACCAACCCTCTATGATACCTCGGTATCTATATTTATATGCTTCTAGCTCTTCAGTCTTTACAATGCATTACCAAAACCCTAGCCCTACCATTATTAGGTCTTCTTCTGCATGCGCACGTGTTGTTCTTCCTTCCAGCCATCGCTTTCCTCGTGCACGCTTTCTTTCCCAAAATCGCCTTGCTTTTCCACTTTGGCCTGCCTCCAATAGGCCCCCAACACTAAAATGTGGCTTGTCCCGAGCCACCTAACCATTGTGTGCTTCCTCGATCTCCTTAATGATTGCTTGGAAATTTTCCTTGAGCTCTTATGCCTGTGTCTGCGCCTACGTTGTCTTCTCCTTGAGTGTGTCCACTATCTGGGATGCAATTTCATCACTAACCAATTCCACGCACTCTACTTGGGTATGTGCTATATGTGCCTTGGCTTCCTCTGCTTGTGCTAGTACTTCTGCTATCCGCTCTTGCAACGGTTCCATTTGAGCTTGCTGCTCATGTTTTTGTGCTTGCGCAATGGTGATCTCTGCCTGCAATTTCTTCATGTCCTACGCCCCTTTGACGCGTTTTGTGATTGGAATTGTCTTCTGCCTCTGCTTGAGTTCTTGGATTGCTGCGTTGATCCTTTCTTATTCCTTGTCCCACTTTTGGACCTACTGATCCTCCTCTAACTTGGTCCATAGTTGCGCTACTTTATCGAACAAGTTAGCTGATGTGCTGACCTGTTTCTCTATCTCCTGCAGTTGCATTGTTGCTTCGTGCTTCCTTTTCTCCTTCACTTCTGGTGGAGTGGTTGGTATGAGTTGTTCTCGGAGATTCTCGATCTCCTTCTGATATTGATCGATTGCCTGCGCAATCTGATCAATCTTTTCTGCTGCTATGATTTCATCCCTCCGCGCAGCCTATGGAATATTCTTGTAAGTTCTTGCCACTTTCTACTCCAATCCTTTTATGAGCTCCCTTCCCTCCTGGATCTCAGATTTAGCCTGCTCATAGACTATTTCCAGCGCGTCCCGTTTCTTTGTTTCTTACTTCAATTAGGTTAAGTCTGTGCGTGCTCAAGACTGTACCTCATGGTTTACGCTAACTTGCAACTTGTGTAGTGCCCTGAATGGTATCTGTGTCAACACCAGTTGGATTTGGCTTAATTCCTTCAAGGGTGTCTGCCCCACAATCTCTTCCATGAACAACATACTAGGGGTGATGTGGAATGTTATGTTCAGATGTAGTATTTCCTGGACCGAATCTCGTTCTTCTTCTTGCAATCTTTCTTCTATCTACGGTGATGATGGTTTTGTTCCCCTGGTGCTTGTTGTATACCCTTCCCCAATTTTCTTGAGGAGTTGCCGCATGTCTGCCAGTTCCTCTTGAATCCTATCCTTGTGGTGCACAGCATGGTCAAAATCTTCGGAAAGACAATACTGGACCATTCGGGCTATCATTTCTCCATCGCCATCCATGATCGTATACTTTAGAGGTGTTCTTTGTGCCTTCATTTTCTTATGCATGCCTCCTGTCTACATGGATGGTCTCTTATTCCCCCCTGGTTCCTGTGGGTTGGGATTTGGTGTAGTCTCATGCACTGCCTCGACATGTTTCTATTGTTGTTTGGCCGACTGCGTATTCTCCTTTTTCCCCTTCTGGGCCCCTGTCTTCATTGTGCCTTCATTTGTCTATGTGGTTGTTGTCTGGCCCATCCTTTGTTTCTTGGGAAGTTGGATTTCCTGAGGTTGCGTTTCTCCCTGTCTTTTCCAACAAATCCTGGGTGATGGCTGGAATCCTCCATTCATCTTCCCAGTCTTTGATTACCAAGTCAATGTCACCCTCTGTGATGCAGTAGCGCATCTGTAGCCATTTCTTATCGAGATCCTTGCACACTTGTATCCACATTGTATGTCATGTAGCCCTAAAGTTGGCAATGTCCCCATATCACGCGACAACCTCTGGTGTTATTATCCACATTTTGGAGATGGCTTCCTGTAGGTCGCATAGGTATCCTTCAAAGATGGACCCGTTTGTCCTTTTTTTCCTAGCATCTAGATTGGCTCTGAGAAACAAATATCTCACTCCCTGATTCAGTTTGGGTTTGGTACAAAACATTACATACCTTTGTTCCCTCCAGCCCAAAAAGGCTATTAACGTTATTAGCCATGAATAGTGAAAATATGTTCCTAGATCCCATGCATCCTTGCAGTAATCTAGGAATAAGTTCAAGAGGTATGGTGCCCAGCTCACTGTGGTGCCTTCTATGCATTGAGCTGCAACTGCGACAACTCCAACTGAAACTTCCTCCCTACGACATTTTCTTAGTAGCTTGCAGGTTAAGATTTTCGCGCCCAATTGTGTTGTGGCATCGTTGATCCTCTTGATAATGATCCCTCTTGTCCCCATGTCAATGCCATACTTCTTATTCATCTCTTCTTCTAGTGCTTTCTCTATGGCTTTGTCATCCAGAAACTGTGTGGGATCCATGCCCCGGGATGGAAATCTTGTGATGTTGGCCATAAGCTCTATGTCTATCGAGACGAGCTTGTCCAACCATATGTCCCCACCATGCATGACTGCTAACAATTGTTTAACGCACGTGGTTGCATACTAACCTCTGCCAAAATGTGGTAGGTCCAACAGACCTAAAATTCTTGTCTTCTCTAACCCTGTTGCCCACTGGAGTGGCTGATTAATCGGTTCCTCAAACGGAATTGAGCCCACTGTCTCCATGTACACTCTCTTTGCAAGTTCCAGAAACTTGTCTTCATCTTCTACATCATGGTCCGAGTATTTGAGCTTCCCTATATGACCCAACAGGTCTGGTCCTACCTGTACCCCATCTGGTATACACGATAGAATGATTTCCGTGGCAGGTTTCTTGTGAGGTGATCTGGGTATATGTATCTTGTCTTGCTTCGGCGGTGGTGGTTGGCTCGAAGTTCCAGTGGCTTCCAGTTGTTCCTTAGTATACCATTCTGGCCAACCCGTGAAATCTTCGACCATTCCTTCTACTGGGTGGTATGATATGGTTGTTTGAGTCTTGTCTGGCTCAACTACTATTTTCAGATTCGACGTTGTTCCATTGACTTGCGAAGCTGCTTCTATGTTCTCTGGTTGTGCCTCCTTTAGGGTTTCTGCGTCCTGGATCTACGGCTCCTATACTTCTGTCGGTCTATCTATATTTGTTCCCTTGGGTGTTGGATGTTGGATTTCTTCAAGTATAGGTGTGGGGTTCACTAGTGTTTTTTCTGGAGATGGGATTTCGTCGACATTGATGATCTCCGGTGGTTGTTATTCACCTTCGTCCAGATGCACTCATGACCTAGTCTGAACTCTGGTTTGTCTGGCACTCTAGCTCGCTTCTTCTTTCTTTGGTGGTGCCATGGCGGTGAATGTCGAATGTTTACTGAATTTGAACGGTCTCTGTGATCTTTGTGAACTCACTCTGTTCTCTTTAGCTTGTACCGCTCTATGTCTTCTCTCTTTTCACGAATAGACTGTTTTCTCCCGTGTCTGCATGTTGTATGGGTTTCCCATGAAGCTTGTCGATGACTCTTCCTTAATTATGGGTTTAATGCACCTTAATTACGGGTTCAATGCACCTCCGACGGTTTCATACTTTCCATTACTCTGCCTTTCCATCTCCAGTTGGCGCGATTAATGTGGCGTCCCATCGGTCCTTTCCTTCCTTTAATTCTACCTACTCTGTCTTGTCATACTTCTTTTGTCGACTTTCCTTTTCGCACTTGTTTTCCTTTGTACGTGGTTGTTGTCCTTCTCCTCGCTGAGTGTGTGTGCCTAAGTGTTCATGCCCTTTCTTCCTTTGCTGCACTGTGCTTTTGTTGGTTCTTTTTTATATACATTTGTTTTTTTTACTACGCGATGGGTGGTTGACTGTCTTTGTACAGCTTCAGTCGACTCCCATTGATCATCCCTCTGAGTTCTGGGCCTGATAGGTATTTCAACTGTACCACTCCTCCATCTATGACATATTTTACCTCATACAGCCCTAACCAATGCATCCTTAGATTTCTTGGGTGCTGGAACGATTTGTTGTCATACATCAATACTATATCTCCTTCCTTGAAAGTTTTCTTCTTGATGTGTCTATCGTGCCAAGCTTTGTCTCTTGCTTTCTGAGCTTGTTGGTGGAACCCTACTAAAATTTGGTCTTCCTCCATGGTCAGTAACTGATTTGATCGTTCCTATACTACACCTCGTTCTGTCATATGTGTGATCGCTGCTACGCGCAATCTTGGTACTAAATATTCTAATGGCACCACTGCTTCTTATCCATAGACCAGTTTAAATGGTGTGTGCCCTGTCAACTTTTTGCATGTAATTCTGTAGGCCCATAATACTGCTGGTACTTTGAGGTCCCAATCATCCCTGTTGACATTACAAATATTTGTTAGCGCGTTGTCCAATATTTTTTAAAATGCTTCCACTATGCCATTTGCCTGTGGATGATATGGTGTTCTCTTATGATGATGGACTTCAAAATCTCCAATCATAGCGCTGATGGTGTTGTTTATGAAGTGGTGTTGTTTATGAAGTGCGTTCCTTGGTTGCTCATCAAAACTCTTGGGCACCCAAATCTAGTGATCACTTGCTCAAATAAAAAATGCGTTGTTGTTTTTGCGCTACAATCCTTCACTGGTGCGGCCTCCGCCCATCTTGTTAGGTATTCCGTCGTAGTAATAATGTACCTAGCTCCTGTTCCTTTTGCTGGTGGGTTTATTGGTCCCACAAAATATATTTCCCACTTATCAAATGCATGCAATGTTACTTGTGGTCGTAATGGCATCTCATCCCTTCTGTTGGGTTTGCCTACCCTTTGAAAAACATTGCATCTTTGACAATACTCCTTCGAGTCTCTATGAATCGTTGGCAACCATAGTCCTACACTCAATACCTTCTGCGTGGTAGCTTTTCCTACGTAATGTCTTCATGTTATTCCTTCATGAGCTTTTTCCAAGACTCTTGGTCTTTCGTTCTATAACATGTACCTTTGCAAGATGCTATATGTGCCCATTTTGTATAGGTGTCCTGCAATCAGTTGATAGTTGGTAGCGTAGACTACCAGGTTTTTCTTCTGCGTAGTGTTGTATTATTGCAGCGCAGTACCTGTGCTCAAGTATTGAATAATGTCTATGAAGAGTTCATCAATGATCTGGACTGAAAATAATTGTGCATTTGGAAAGTTGTCTTCTAAATTCGTAGGTTCTTCTCCATTTGTGAACCTTGATAGGTGGTCAAGTCCTGTGTTCAATTTTCCTGGCTTGACTATTACTTCAAAGTCAAATTCTTGAAATAGTAGTAACCATCGACAAATTCTCCCCCCCAACACTGGCTTGTTGACTAGGTATTTAAGGGCTGAGTGATTTGTTAACATCCTAAAGTGTTTTCCCAATAAGTAGTGTCTGAACTTTTGCAGTGCATAAACCATATCTATGCCTTCTCGTTCTGTAGTGTTATAGTTCTTCTCTGATTATGACAACTTTATTCTCGCAAATGCTATCGGGTGATCCAAGTCTTCTGCTCCTAGTTGCACCAAGATAGCTCCAAGTTCTATGGTAGATGCATCTACATGCACGTGAAATGTCTTCTACCAATCTGGAAATACTAAGATTGGCGTGGTGACCATATTTTCCTTCAAGGTATCCAGACCATGTTGGCACTCGTCATTCCACTGAAAATTTGTATCCTTTCTTAACAACTTTTCCATTGGTGCGGTAATCTGCGCGTATCCTTTGATAATTTTCTTGTAGTATCCTGTGTGTCCCAACGTCACTCTTAGCTGACAAACTGTTTTTGGTGGTGGTAAGTTAATAATTACTGCAATCTTTGTAGGATCTACTAATAAACCCCATTTGCATACAATATGGCCCAATAGTATCCCAAACAGTGTTCTAAATATGCATTTCTTTATGGTCAGTGATATCTAACATTGTCTGCATATTTATAACATTAGTCGTAAGACTTCTATATGTTCTTTCAACAAACTGTAGACTGTCCAATCATCCAAGTATACCTCTGAGAATTGGTGGATGAATTCCTTAAATGCAACAATGACTACTCTGGAAAAAATTGCTGGTGCATTCTTCAGTCCAAATGACATGATTGTGTATTGGTAGGATCCCCATTCTATCGCAAACATGGTCTTGTATCTATCTTCCTGTGCTATCTTGATCTGTTGGTAGCCTAAGAATCCATCAGTGAATGAGTAAGCTTCATGTCCTCCTACGTTCTCTAACACTTCATCCATGAAAGGTGTAGCGAACGGGTCATGTAGGCATGCATCGTTCAACTTCCTCAAGTTGACACATATCCTTATCCCTCCTTGTTTCTTGTCCTGTATTACCATCGAGCTTATCCATTCAGATTCTTTGACCGGTTCTATGATGTCGACTTCGAGCATCCTAGTGATCTCAGCTTTGAATTTCTACTTGTATATTGGGTTTAGTCTGTAAGGTCGATGTCTGATCGATCTCGCTTCAGGTCTGAGTGGTATATTCATTTCTCCTAACTCTCCGTCTATACCTTTCATCTATGTAAATCTTGTGGGAAACAAGTCATTGTATTCGTGAAATAACTCTGTTATGCTTTCCACCATTTTCTCATCCCAGTAATCTCCAATGTTGGCCATTTTAGGATGCTCCACTATCCCAATGTTGACTTTATTTACTTTGATCGGCGCGGAAATGACTTTTGATTCTATGGGTGGACCTTCCACATCTCTTTCACCTTCTGCTTCTTCAATCTGAATGTCACGTGGATCATCTTCATCCAGTGCTTCCTCTTTCACATGGTAACATGACAGCAATTCCTTGAATGTCTATTTGTTCTGTTGTTGTTCCTCTGTGATAAGTTCTAATTCTGGTTCTTTGATGAATATCACTCCTCTTATCTGTTTAAGAGCGACATTTATGTTGTGGTTCTCATGCTCAAATGAGAAAGTGACTGTGAAATTTTGTTGCAATGTCATCCAGGTCATAGTTCCTTTGCGCAATTCCTGGTCTATATACCATTTCACTGGTGTGACCTCTAGAGTGTGTATAAAATGATGAGGTCATTCGTCTGGGGGTGTCATTTTCCACATCATTCTACACTCTTCCAAGTGTTTCGTTGGTGCCCCTTGTCCATCATTCTTCTACTTCTTGTTGTTTTTTTGTTCTGCACCAAACCTTATGTGCAGTAACCGCTTACATTGGTACCAATATGTGATGGTCTCTTTGTGTGCACCCCACCATCTTGCAGGCGTGGCCTTGAGTGCTAAATCAATTGATAACAGTCTCTAGTTCTCTAAGACTTCATATTCATACTGTGTCAAGAATGTTTCCAAATTGTTTATTCCATGGAAACTGGGTGGTTCCCTAATTTTTGTGCCTACCCATCTTACTGCATGGTCTATTCTTGCACATCTTCTTATGGATACTTCATGTAGCCTTTGTTTCTAGTTCTCTAAGCATGTATCTGAGTTTGTTGCACATGAAGTGATGCTCCACCAACTAAGTATCCCATCTGCAGTTGGGTTCACATAATCCTCATCACACGAAATTGTTCTGTACAACTGGTTGATTTCCTCTAATTCTAGGCAAGTGGGTTCTACAAACATTTCCCCTTCTGATGGATCTAATGGCGCAATGACCCTGTATTCTCCTGACTCAAATGTCATTTTCCTAGTCTTCAATTTGATTATGGCATGGTTTTCAAACACCCAATATAGACCAAGAAACGTTGGGTAAGGTGTTGTGTCATCCACTATTTCAATGACTTCAAAATTTGCTTTAGTGCACACTCCATCTAGGTCTATTTTCACTCCTTTCAGTCTACTGATTGGTAGGACTATGTGTTGGTTTTCCAGTTTCAATTGAACATGTGAATATCCTAATGTGGGCTCTCCCATGCATTGCAATATTTTCTTTGGTAATACATTAGCTTGAGATCCTAGATCCAGTATGATGTCTCCCATATTGAAGTCTCCAATGTTTGCATTCAGTGTAAACTCCCTACTAGTTCTTCTTCTTGTATGCAGGTGATTGACGGTTTTTTGTTCTAGTTTTCCTCCCATCTCTATACTACATTTTTCTAATATGGTTTGCAATATTTTCATAGATGATGGGTCACTTAATACTTTGACACATGATTGCAAAAATCCTTTGATTGTGCTTACTTGTCCCATGGGTTGCATTTCGTTGGTATGATCCAATAATGGAGGCATCTCATACTTCGGTGCTTCCTTGTTTTGTTGTGTAGTTGAAGTTGGTGCCATGTCTTCCTTTTGAAATTCTTGTCTAGTTCCTTAAATATTGCCTTCTCATTCTGCCTGTCGAATTGCTTCCTTGGTTCGACGTTCTTCTTTACCCACTGGTTTTGTACTAGTTCTTGTCGAGCTGCGTCATTTCCTATTTTAGCTCCTCCACGAGTAACTATATTGATGTTTCATCCTTCATCCCTTGCTTCAGCTGAAATCCACTAAAAATTCAGGTTGTTTTGGTTCCTCTTTTCCTGGATCGTTACTAATAGTGTCAGACATTCCTCCGTATCATGGTCCGATGCACGACAATACATACAGGTTGTTGGTGGGAGTGAAAATTCACTTATGTAATGTCTCGGTTGTTGGAAATTGTGACATACCACTGGTCCTCTACCTCATCTGAAACCTCCTCTTTCTCGTCCTCCCCCTTTGTATTCTTCTCTATCTCCTCTCAACGCATTATACTGAGGCTCCTGATTGTACTGCGCAACTCCATAGTATAATACTGTGCAACAACCATACTAGTGCTGCGGTGTAGATACCTGATTAGTGTTGCCTGAACTGGCTCCTCCAGTTGTTGTTCCTTGAGTAGATGTACTTCCTGTTGTCTGACTGCTTCTAAACTTCGGTTTTCTAAACGGTGGTGTTCTCTTTGGTGTATTAGTCGCACATGGGTTTATGGGTTCCACACTGACATTGATATGGATAGGATTGTTTCCTTCTCTTCCCGCTCTTGGACCTCTCGTCTTCCTCTCATTTGTTGTGCACAGGATTTCCTCAATCTTCTCCACATCCTGGAGATCCTCTACCTCTTCCTCATCACTCGCCAAGCCTTCCCTCGCAGCTACAACTCTCTTCTTGGTATTCATCTTGTATTGGTAGGGTACTCTGCTACGCGTCTTTCTAGCTGTCACCATGATCTTCTTGATCTAGTCGTCGTCCATCATGATTGGGTCCAAGGGTTTCTCCTTCTTTCCATTATCCTTTCCTCCTTCCATTTCTCCTCTTTCTATCAATGCTTCCCCCCTTTCCCCCATACACGCAGGGATGTTTAGCTATCTGATTCCATTGTCATTACACCTTTGTTATATAACAATATCTTAATAGAAGTATATAGCGATCGAATGTACCTTCCTCGGGGTCCTTGTAGGAATTCTTGCTCCGCTGCGTTATACGACTTCGCTGTGTTGACTGCAAACTATGTTATAAACCCTTCCACAATACTGTCAAGCCAAAAATCTACTGCGCGGGTGAATTTGTTGTTCACCAATTGTAACTGCTCAATATGTACTGGGGTCCAATCTAATTGTCAAATCTGGTCCATTGTGTGGTTATCGTTCAACCATAGTATCCACTCTTGTAATAGATGTGGAAAATCGCAGAAAAAGACTTCGTGCAAATTAGTAAACATGTATTTATCAATATATTTGCGAGGTGTTAGTCTAGGGTTTATGTTGTCTTTCTGTGCAAAATCCATCTCTTTAGTTCTTAGCCAAGTTTCGATCTCTACTTTTGTGAGATTCCATGGTCTCAACATTCCCTTCTAATGGCTCATTGCTCTTTGCCCTAATATTTTCTTGATCTGCCTCCGATAGGTCTTCAACTTATCCCATCTACTCAACCCTCTCTTGTTCTTACCAACGACAATGAAACCATTTGTTGGCTTTCCTCTACTCTTCTAATTTGTCTGAGTTTATTGACCAGGGTTCATGTATTTTTGGGTTTCCAACAAAGCCTCTAAAACTATCGGCCCTCCTAGTAAATCAGAAGGCAACACAACACATAGAATGCGCTACGCAGTCTCACCTGATATAGATTTAATGGGTGGCTGTAAGACTCATGTGTTTACAACCTAGGATTGAGTGTGAGATAAGAGAACTATATATTGAACCATTATTATAACTTGTAAATGCAATATATGGTCATTGAAGAATAAGCAGGAAATGTAATAACTCATTTATTAAGCATAACAATAACTACTAAAGAAAATAAAGATATGCATGCATTCATCACATCACACAGATGTTACCGTGGTTCACCCCCTCCTTGGCTACGTCCACAAAGATTTGGCTCTTGGATATTTTATTATGGTATTTCCGCATCTATAGCGTTGTGCTCTTTACAACTCTCCTCAGTCGGGTAATATCTATATGAGGTAGACTAGATTGCACCAGGATCCTCAGCCTATGATCTAATCCTCAAGATCTACCCTCCATCATCTCCTCTTTCTCAACAAATTATACAAAATAGGTCATACCACAAAATATTACATATTGCATCAACTCATGTGTAACTAAAACCCTCAACAAAATTAACAACTAACCCTCTATGATACCTCGGTATATATATTTATATGCTTCTGGCTCTTCAACCGTTACAATGCATTACCAAAACCCTAAACCTACCATCATTAGGTCTTCTTCTGCATGCGCGTGTGCTATTCTTCCTTCCAGCTGTCGCTTTCCTCATGCATGATTTCTTTCCCAAAATCACCTTGCTTTTCCACTTTGGCCTGCTTCCAACGGTATCTTTGTTGGATACCCCGATGGTGTGAAGGGATACATACTTATTGATCTTTCCTTGGACCAACTCATCATTGAACGAAGTTTCCAATTCGAGGAAAGTGTCTCGCATGCACCTTAGTAGTCGAGTGCAAACACCTTCATTCTTCCACATGTTCGAGATTATGAGAAAGCACATGCCGACTCTTCTTCAGAAGAGATTTCTGGTTCATAGGATTCAAATGATCTAGATACAAAGTCAGTACAGTAAGATATAGAGTTAGGGCATCCAGATGCAGATGCAAAGCCACAGTAGAGGCCCAAGTGGGTCCAGACTACTCTCAAGGATGTAGGGGATATTGTTGGTGATCCAGTTGATACTAGGAGGACTCAATCTGATTTCTAGGAGCCTCCTATTGCACTCACTTCCATTGCCACTAAACCATTTCCATCCAGGCATATTTTCTTGGTTCAGTATTTAGAGACATAGTCTTATGGTGAGGCTGTTGGAAATATCTTTTGGGAATCCTCCTTGCAGGAGGAGTACAACTCCCTCCTCGAGAACCATACTTGGGATATATTTCCCCTTCCTTCTGGAAGGAAACTTGTTAGGTGTAGATGGATCTACAAGACCAAGAGCACAATGAATGGATAGATTAGAATATACAAAGCCAATCTTGTTTCCAAAGGCTTTCAGCAGGTGCATGGCATTGACTATGATGAGACCTTTGCTCTAGTAGAGAAGATGGATTCCATATGTATGGCACTTGCCATTGTGGCAGCCAAAGTATGGGAAGTCCATCCGATGGTCATGAAGAATGCATTTATTCACGGAGATCTCTCTGAGGAGATCTATATGGAGCAACCCCAGGGATTTATGAAGGATTCATATTTGGTCTATCGACTGAAGAAATGTCTTTATGGAATCAATCAATCTTTGAGGGAATGGTATGCGAATATGGACTCCTACCTACTGTCATGGAACTTTGTACATTGTAAATCCAACTTGAATGTCTACATGCTCAGGACAGTTGATTCACTTCTACTCTTAGTTCTGTATGTTGATGATTTGTTGATCTTCGGTTGCTCGACTTTAGCGATTGTTGCAGTCAAGAGGATTCTACATGACATGTTTTTGAGGATGGACATGGGTCTGCTACAATTATTCCTTGGACTTGAGATCACTTAGGATGCATCAATAATCAAACTATCTCAGGCCAAGTATGCTCAAGATATCCTTGAGAGATTTCACATGAGAGACTACAAGTCTGCTCCGACTCCTTTCCTATCAAGAGTCAAACTTGAGGATGATGGGGACACTCCACTGGTTGATAGTACACTATACAAACAACTAGTAGGTGTCTTGTTGTATCTCACACACACCATACCAGACCTCTCCTATACAGTTGGCACAGTTTCCATGTTCATGCAGGAGTTGCATGAGCTACATTGGAAGGATACAAAGCGTATCCTTCGATACGTACAGGGCACCATCACCTTTGGGATTTATTATGCAACAGACTCTACATTAGATCTCATTGGGTTCACTGATTCTGACTAGGATGGCAATAGCACTGATCACAAGTCCACATCTAGTTACTCACTCAGTCTTGGTTCTAGGCCTATCTGTTGGTCAAGCAAGAAGCATGCTGCTATTTCTCTTTCTTCAGCTGGGGAAGAGTACAAAGGGGTATTTAACATAACCATTTAGGCTATGTGGCTACAACAATTTCTCACTGATTTGGGCATTCAGTTTCATTGGACGATCGTCGTCTAATGTGACAACTAGAGCACTTTAACATTCTGCAGAGATCCATTTCA
>WSFP011166241.1:0-77949 GCA_009831015.1 Picea engelmannii
GCAAGAGGCAACACAAACTCTCCATGTGTTTGGAAGAGTAACCAAACGGAGGAGGACACAACTCTATGTAATGAGAACAAATTCCTAAGGTCATACTAGATCCCAATGCTTGACGAACAAACGAGAGGATGTGCTTTGTCCAATGGTGACTCTCTGTGCTACTAAAAAAATAATTTACATATTTCTCGTCCCCTCTTTTTGGAATATTTGATTTTTTTGTCTTTTTCAAATTTTTAAGAGATTGAAAAAGAGTAAAAGAATCCTATGTTACAAAGGAGGAATAAGTGTTACAAGAAAGCATACTATTTCCAAGTGCAAGGAACATACTAATGCTAAAAGAAAGGAGACATTTGCACGAAAAGGACACTCGGGGAAAATTCCTCCATAGGTCAAGGTGTCAGGTCGAAGAGGAAAGAAATGCTACAAGGCTTGCATATAAGGCATGCTTCAAAGGTTTAGTTGAGAGCAACATGGAGAAAGAATTAGGCCAAAGACGCAAATATACAAATGTGATTAAGCAAGACACAATGAGACTCCTTCCATGTAATTTTTACAAGCCCAAAGAAGGTAATATCGGTAGTTTTTTCACGTTTAGAGAGTCTGAAAAAATGTAAAAGAAGAATCCAAGGAGTACCTTTTTTGTGATAGTCTAGTCAGTTAGAAAAAAGGTTAAAATTGCACCGAAAATACATCTATTCAAAACCATTTTAACGAGTGTGACAAAGACAAGATGAATCGAAAATATTTTCATTTTTAAGGAGTCTAAAAAGAGCTTAACTATGGACTCACAACCTTTTTATGAGTTTAGTCTCCTTAGCCCGAAAAAGTATAAAAGTTACTAAGGATAACTCTACCAGCAAGACGAATCTCCTGAGGCGTACTTTTTCTGCTATAATCTACATGCTGGAAAAAAGGGTTAAACTCATGCCAGTAGATGTTATTCTGGACCAATTTAACGAGTGTGAAGGAACAAGGTCACTAGATGATCTTTTAAATTTTAGGTAGTCTGAAAAGAGCTTAACTATGGACTCCATGGGGGTTCCTTTTTCATAAGTAATCTATAAGGCCCGAAAAAGGTGATAAACCAAAACCAAGGAGAATGTTTCTTTTTCAAAGATTTAGTCCCTCAAGCCCTAAAAAGGTGTAAAATTACACCTGAGAATACTCTTCTAGTGAACCAAAGTTCTTAGAGAATACCTTTATTCTTGAAATTGACTGTTCAGACAGAAAAAGGGGTAAACTACCACCGGGCAGATGTGCCTTCAAATTTGAGTTTGGCGAGCGTGAAGGGAAACAAGATCTCTTGGAAATATTTTCATTTTTAGAGAGTCTAAAAAGGGCCTAAAGAAGACTCCAGGGGGGTACTTTTCTCAGTAATACAGACAAGATCGAAAAGAATAAATACAGTCTCATTAGATGTTGCTTTAAAATTTTAAAGCGAGCTTGAAAGACAACAAAGAGTGCTCATTTGGGAGTCTCGAAGGTAAGGCCAAGAATTATGGTGCATCAAATTAATGAGGTTTAATCTCGTAATCATGACAAGACTAACAAGGAATAATGAGCCTATAGTCATAACTGATAGCATGGAGGCAAAAATGCACAAAAGATCTACCTAGGGCATCCATGTAAAGGTAGGCTCTACCACCTAATTACGACACTTCTAGAGAAACAATGAAGGTTTCATGTCACACTTCAATGGGGTTGATCCTTGGGCAAAGCAGAAAATACAATGAGATGTAGAAAGTGGAGATGAAATCCTAACTTATATGAAAAAAGTTGGAAAAATGACTTTTACCAAAGGATACCAAAAAGTGACCCATCCACAAAAAAATTATCAAACCAAAAGGAAAAGAGTATTGAATCGACAAATAAGAAAATCAAAAGTGGAATCAAGTGTTTACCAAACCAAAAAAACGATAAAGGGGGTCAAAAAGAGGAAAAAATGGCCAAAACATTCTATAAATAGAAGCTAACAACTCATTTTCACCATTGCAATTAAAAAATTAACCAAAAGGAGAAAAACCCCTTCGCTAGAAAAGTTGATTCTGGGAGCTTCAGTGGATGAAACAAAATTCTACTTGGACAAAGTAAGTACAAAATCATCCCTCTTATATTTCCATATTTTATTTTTGCATTTATTTTGGTGTTTGAGGGGGCATGCTCTCCTTAAAAGAGCGGCCCTGCGTGTATGTAGGTTGTCCAAGGACAACCCGTGTATGCACTGAGGCAGAAAACAATGTGCTCGCGTACATACATGACTGTGGAAAATACATCCTGCGTACACCTCTGCAAGCTTGAAAAAAATAAAAATGTAAAAGCTAACTTCCTCCATTTTTCCATGGAACAGGATGTATGTCCACTAGAGGGAGAGGTAGCATGAGGACATAGACATTTTGGTTGAAGAGGACCTTACAACCATTGCCGCACTAAAATAGTGTGGGCTATGGAATTTCTTCCAGAGTCCTTTTATGAGGACACAACCCAGATTACTCAATGCTCTCATTGATTGTTGACACCCAGATGTAGAGGTATTCATGTTACAGGGTCACTCGTTGAATTCTACAACTAAGGACATTTACTTCCTGAATGGCCTCTCAAGGAGAGGGGAACCAGTCAATCTAAGGAAATTCCCCCCTGGACCTTTTAACATCGAGGATTATATTTGGATGTATTGTGAGGCCATCACTAAGAAGGTAGGTTCTCAAGTGATTATTCACAAGATCACTAGTTTGACTCTATGAGTGATATTATTACTGATAGGGTAGATTACTAGATCCATGGATTCTAAGACAAGTGGAGTGCAACCTCACAACTCTCACTTGCACAATACCCATGGTTTATATCGAGGATCTCCCACCTTCCATGCAACCTCATGTAGTGGGGGTGCCACGGGCGTGGATCCAACTTTTCCGACATTTGGCCAACATCATTGTGCATTATGGCATGGCCAATAGGCCCTGTGCTTAAATAGGCTATACTTTTGATGTGTTAAGGGAACCTTTTGTACATGTATATTTTTTGAGAGAATAAGCCCTACGCTGTATACTGAACACTATTTTTGAGGTGTTCTCGCCCAACTATGTACTCATGAAACTTTTTGATATATATATATATATATATATATATATATATATATATATATATACATCTTTTATGTCTTATGGATTACATATTTTACAAATGTATGTACATGTGTATGTGTGTTCTTTTGTTTTTATGTGTGTGCAACATCCCTATCTAATAGTTGATTACCTAGAGTATCTGTCATATGATTAAATCTCCTATGAACCTAGATATATGTAATGTAATCAAAAGAATGTTCTAAGACATGTACCCTAAGGAAACGTAGGTGCAAAGTGGGATCATAAACATGGTAAAATCCATTTAATTGTGACACAACTAGTTGAGCATATAGGTAGACCCGAAGGTGAGAAATTCCATGTGACAAAGCGTCACGAAGAAAATCTATCATTGCACTGTACTCGACGATATTGTTTGTAGTGTCACCTAGACAAATATCTATGGAACATAGCAACTAGTCTCCAAGTGTGAAAATCACCCAAGATGTGGAAGTAATCCTCTGGGTGTGTTGGCTAGCATCATTTGTGAACCCAAAATACACCTTCAATTCAATTGACATCTGCCACAATGAAAATGAAGACATAAATACTTACACGTCCACAAGACAAAAAAGACAAAAAAATGTATAAGAAGCTATACATATGTACAAGAAGTCATCCAAGTGACCAACCTAAGAGTAATATTTCTTGAGGTAGAGCCCATTTCTAGGCTTCGCCAAGGCATTTTCTTCAAAATCAACCAGACGGTAAGTACCCTTCTTCAATACCTCTTTCACAATGAATGGTCTGAACCACATGGGTTTGAACTTGCCTGCCCCCAAGGGATATCATAGACTAGGACAATATCACCTTCAGAGAAAATCCAAGGATGAATGGACCGATCATACTGACACTTGAATCGTTGCTTATGAGACTCATTGGTTGAGGCTGCATCACGACGCTTCTCATCGAGCTCCTCGAGATATAATAGGCATTCCTTAAGCGGTGAAGTGTTTGGCAGTAATTCCACTGCTAATTTTAAATAAGGAATTTGACACTCAATAGGAAAGACTTCTTCCAGCCTGTATATGAGTTGAAAAGGTGAAAAACTAGTGGCAATATTAACAGATGTTCAATAAGCCCACAACGTTGAGTACAACATCAAATGCCAATTTGGCTTAGCAAAATTGATCGTCTGCTGAAGAGTAGTCTTGAAAGACTTATTCACAACTTCAACCTCACCACTCGCTTACGGGTAATAAGGTGACGAATGTTCTTACCTAAAACCAAGATTTGAATTTAACTTCATCATCCTTTTGTTTTGGAAGTGACTTCCATGGCCAGTGATAATCTGCTTCAGGATGTCGAACCTTGCTACTATCTAATTAAAAATGAAATGAGTCGATGTTTCACCAGGGGTTTTTGAGATATCTATTGGAATTGTTGTAGATATTCTTTCCATATTATGCTCGGCATAAAATCTATGCATAGCCAGAGGATTGATAGGACAAGACTTATCTCCATTCATGGTCAAAACAAATTCTCCTACCTCTATTCTCCTTAACTCGGGAAGTAAGTAAGATCTATGATGTAGATCATCCCAAGGTTTGTTGGGACCAGTCAATTCCTCGATAATCGCCTCATAAGAGGGAAATACCAAGTATAAAGGATATTGAGTTCCAAGGGAACCTTGAGCCCAAATAGGATTTAGAACTAGATCTAACTCCTATGTGGGAGTCAGATCGGGGTCAGCCAAAGCTTGCTGGAAAATTTTGCACGCAACCTCAGTTGTAGACAAGGGCGTGGCCATGCCATGATGCCCTGTCCCATCCATCGAAGATGATGAGGAAGGTAGAGTCCACAGATCATTAAAGTAACTCGTTTGAAATGACGAAACTTGTAGAATTGCATCCCTAGTTTGGTCGAGAACAACCGATATAATATTGATATCACCAGAAGGTGGAGGGTAATCAAAAGTTTCCATCAATGACGAAAACAAACCAGAACTTCAGTTGACAGTTCAAAGCTGTGGAATATAAATCATCGAGATCATGGAAGCCCCCGATGAAGGGTCAAGATAGAAGAAGGACAACTACTCAGTGATCACAATCCAGCCTTCATGCGGAAAACATAAGACCTGAAAAACTGTAGCATTCACTACATGTATCGCATAAGTCTAACTCCTTCCTAACAACAGGTTTTAGTCGAGAGGTGCATCGACCACTTCAACATAGACACATATGTTTTTTCCTCCCAAATGCATGGGGAAATAAGAAATGATTCCATGTGGTCTGAACGACCGACCGTCAAATGTCGTAAGCAATGTAGGCGACGAAGAAAAACTGGGTTGGCCAATGGCCTTCCAACATGCCAACAACATAACGTAAGTCCAGGCACCCTCGTCAACCATTGTATGAAAAATGTTCCGAGTAAAAGATTTTGTGGTGTAGGCCACTACTATATGAAACACAATGTGGTAAGGAAGATATGGTTTCAATTCTGTTGAATCGAAAATGATCGCTCACGTGTTACATGTCTCTGTCAATCCCAAGGAAGATAAGAGAGCTTTTCTCTGCGAGGGGAAACTTTGGAGGACTTCCAAAGAATACATCGCGCAAGGGGTCTGTGCCAAATATTCTACAACGAAGGAGTTCTAGGAGGCCCTTGCATTTGGATTATGAGAAGCCTTTTTAAACACACCTTTAGGGATGCAAGTCATGGTTTCAACCATCGCCTTCTCAATATGGGGAGGATTAGGTGGGTTCATGCATTCTTTTCCCTTCTCGACGTATTTCGACATTCCATAATCTCAAGTCGTGGTAGCTATATTATCCTCAACATTCATCATGTAAATATTCACGGTCGGGTTGTTATTGATCAGAACGGGGGGTCCCTGACTGCCCCCTTCTGCGCTGGAGGATGTTGAAGCTTGAGCCATGTTTTTCCCTTGTGGAAAAGGGTTCATCAGCACAACAGGTTCTTTTTGCGCCAATATCTTCTAAGCTTCGGCAAGCTGAAGGCATAGATGAGTTAGGTGGTCTTCCATGCTCATATTACACAGATACTTTGACTTCTTCTCCACTTTCCCCCCGCCATCATTATTGGTAGCCTTTTTATCCCCTTTACCCTTCTTGTTATGTTGTTTCTTCTTTCCCTTAGGCTACTGGTTGGCATTAGGGTTCGTCAACTGCACACTATGTACGTCCGAAGTTTGGGTAAGGGGAGCAGCTGAAATCGAAATCTAGTTGGCCACAGTCTGATGTATCGACAATTGTTGCAATTGATTTGACAATAGATAAGTGGACTTTCTTTGTGCTGAGCCCACAATATCATCAACATGGGGTCTAGAATTTTTCTTGGCCTTATCGAGAATAGACCAGAGCACATCTGGAAAAATATCATAGAGCATGATGAACTGAGAGTATATCAGTTCAAGTTGTTGTGCTCTCATTATCTCCTCCTCTTCTGAAAACACTCTGGAAGTTGCTACATCCTTGGATACGTAGGGCACCAAACACTTCAGGAACCACTCAAGTAAGAAACCAAGAGGGACTAGACCTTAATCAAGCTCTTTCGATGTCTCCACTCTCAGATATGATCATAGATATGGTCGACCTTAGTTTGCTCAAAGTTAGGTTTTATCAAAGTTGGCCATCAATTCGGTGTCGACATCGTATCTCACAGGAACTGGAAATGGTTCAAGAAGACCATCGCCAAGTCGTTGAATTAAGAGTACCTCAAGCGGTCAAGCTCGATATACCATTTCACAGCAACCCCTATAAGAGTGCATTGAAAAAGGTGCAAATGGACAGAGTCATCTGGCAGTGAGTTTGACGAGCACCATAAATGGAAATTTGTCACATAATCACTCGGATCTTCACCAAGCTTGCCTTCAAATTTTGAAATATCTGAGGGAAACTTAGTCGACATGGGGGGCCAATGCAGATTGTGACAAATTGGGTCATTCAGTAATCTCAACAAGTCTGGATGATGTAGCATTTCCGAAAACAATAGTTTAGGTTGTGTACTATTCACAAGAAAACAGGGTCTTGTTGTTTGACTGGCACCAGGTGACTAAGAAAAGTTGGACTACTAGGAATGGTTTTGGTAAAAACCATGGCCTTGACCAGCATACAGAAACTGTGTCTATTGGGGTATCATCAAATGAATCCTGTAATTGGACGACATAGCTTGTGCAGGGATTTCTCTCTGCATTATGTTCCAAGGACCTTGGAAGGGGATGCCCCCAGCCGATTTGATGGGAATAGGTACGGATTCCTTCCTGGGTTTCCATTGAGCATAGAAGGGGTCACCCCTAACCGAGATCCCTTTTGAGGGAACTGATCCCTACCAAGGATTCCAAAGACCCTGAGTGGAGAAAACTCCAGTCGTCACTTCCTGTGAAGGATTAGTACCCTGCATAAGGTTCTGTTGACCAAAATCGAGGTTTCCCCCAACCGAGACAGTAGCCGAAGAAAAAACATTGTTCCCAAACACTCTGAACAAAGAGAAAAACATAGATCCCACCTGTGTTGTATAAGACGAAGGTCCTAAATTGCCTCCACTGAAAAAGCTATAATTAGCTTTTGGCCCGATTAGATGTTGAAAAGCACCACTGAGAGAAGGGGACGGAGGAGGTATATGACCCCCACCATAAGGGATAGCATTAAAGGGGAGTGAAGCACCCTCGGTTGACCCTTGTATGGGATTGTTTGAGCTCTCTGCCCCTAGACCCATGGTCTGTAAGGTAGAGTATGTAAGAACCGAGTTTGAATCAAAGTGGGGTATCCCATATGAAAAGGGAGGGATCATCTCACTCTAAGTAAATGGGGTGGTGGTCTAAGCCAATAACGATATCGTACCACTTCCCAAACTTGAGAGATTCGTCACCACTGCGGTCATGACTGGAGAAGGTGGGAGAGGAGGTAATATGCCCCCTGCGGTAGTAACCATAATGAGAGTATGAGGACTCCTGGAAAACGTATCAACATTCACTTCCATTGTTGCTCATAGGACTAGTTGGCACTCAGAAGGTGTCACCTCGAGAGGGATGATCTAAATCAAGATTGGTGCTGACAAGTCAATAATATGAGGGTTGTCTAGCCCAAGAGCTTTTGACTCAAGGTAAAAAATGGTAGGTTCCTCCAGATTTGAATAGTCTCCTCATGGAGTAGGCTCGGGAATAGTTTCCTATGGCTCGGTCGCTTCGAATGACCCTTCTTGGTCAAGTCTTCATCAAAATGGTGGCAAAGGTGTCTCCAATGTAATCGACGACAGACCCTAAAGTCTTCACGATCGACGAATCTATTGATCTTCCACCTTGTGAAATTATCAACCAACATAGTAAGTACTAACTAGCATTTGAACACCAAGCACACAATAAAATATTCTTAAAAGACAAATAAAGCAGTCGACTATCTATTAGGAAGGAAAGTTACACCAATCAACACTAGAGCAACTAACTAGTGCAAGTGCAACTCGAACACGAAAGCACCTTTCGGGTATACTTTGTGAAGCATGATCCAACATCTTCCCTAGGTACTGTGATATACCCCCGCAATCATCCATGTAAGTCCTTAGAATATGGGCAACTAATTTTCCAACTCGTAGTCAGTCACCAGGCTGGTACATTCGATAGTCAAGAGGATCGCAATTAGCAGGATAACAAGTCCAAATCCTATCAAGGGTATCGAACTAAAATGGTATGGAAGACAACAGAGGATCACGAATGGATTCAAGGTCCAAGAAGCTCTATATGAAAATGCAGTCGGTATTACTCCCGAGAAAGACCCTCAATATGTGTTCCCCACTATTTTCAGTTCGGCTTTGGAGGGGTTATGTCCGCTGCCTTTCCTCACGCGACCTCATGATTATCCCCTATGTTAGAGAGGGGTCCTGGATAACTTTTATGACACTGGAATTAAGCACTCCCTAACTCAAACTCCAACATTTTATTTAACGGCCTTGAAGAGTTTCCTCTCCAACCTAATTCAAGGCACTAAAACCCTAAACTGGTTTGTGGACCCTACAAACAAAAAAGTCTAGTATATTTTAGATTAAGCATTCTTTTTAAGGGATTGATTTACTCATAAGGTATTGGTGAAACTAATAGTGTTATAGAGAGACGAAAAGGAGGATAAAACTAAATCACTTGAAAGCAAAATTACTTCGAATTAAAAGAAAAGGTTTGTAACTAACTCTTTGTAAACTCAACTTTTCTTAACTAGCATTTCAAGATCTTGTAAAGAAAACCTAAAACTAAATTCCGCTTGACTACAAGCTACTAGTGTTTCAGGAAATCTAGAAGAACTTAAAATAAAGTCTCTTTTACATTTTTGCAAATAACCAACTCTAACTACTTTACCAAACTAAAATGAATTTTTTTTTTTTTTTTTTAAATCCTTTAAAGAGAAAAACTGAAGTAAATCTTTTTCTTTTTTCAAAGAAAGCAAAATGGATAAAAAGAAAATGGAAACAAGACTAGAAAATACCTTTAGCCCACTGAGGATCACAATGATTCAATCAAGAAACCAAGAAGGAATATCTACAACTCAACAACTTGCTTAAAACATTTTTAAAGGGAAAACACAAGAAGACTCAGAAAACAAGTAAACTGAAACCTATACCCAGGATATAGTTGTAAAGAAAGACTCCAAACTAATCCCAAGAAATCCATGAGAAGTGTGAACTTCAATAGGGAAATAGGCAAACTCCCTCTTTTTCAAAAACTTTCCTGAAATAGAGATGTGGGTTGTTGCATCAACATCCTGCATATGTATGTGGGATTTTTACTGAGAAGAGCGTGTATGTACGCGAGCTCACCCAAGATAGGTAGCGTACACCTGTGTATTGTTTCAAAAAATAAAAAGATCAGGCAGTCTTACAGGGTAGAGACAACTGGTATACACTTTATAGGTGACCATAATCCCTTGACAGAATCAGAAAACTTGAAAGAAACTTGAAAGGAAAACAAACCAATAAAACAACCCAAAATCCCCTTAAAAACCCTAGAGACAATCCCCAGTATGGTCGCTAGTTCTGCTAGCGGGAAAAACCCCTCTTTAACTACACCAATGTTCAATATGTAGACAAAGCGAATAACCATCTAAAAGTAAATCAATTTTACTCTACCCCAAGCATACCAAAACTAATGTAAAGAAAACAAATAGAGAAGAGATCGGGTAATTATACCTTTGATCCCACGTTTGGTGATGATCTCCTCAAGCTTGGAAGTTCCACTGAATGGACGTCTCCTCCCAAGGTTGACCTGCATCCAAATATAGGAAAACAAGAACTACAAGCATGTTATTCTATTCATGAGTTAGGGTTAGATATTAAATGCTAAGTATAAATCAATAAAAATACTCAAAACACCATCATTCAGGACAGGAAAATGTGATTCTTTTATTAATCATACAAACATTATACCTTACAATCTGTGTCATCCATCGTTCCTCAAACCTGGTCTAGGCTCCTCTTTACCATGCTCCAAGTGCACCTTGAATGGAATCCTTCTCTCAATGTTTTGATCACCTTAATGTAAGGGAATGGATTGAATGGAGGGAGAAGGGGTTGATGAGGGAATACTGAGGCAATATATCACAAAAGGAAACAATATCTTGGGCAAGGAGGGGAAGTGAGATTGGTAACTACTAACATAAAAATTTTGTGAACTACAAATATGAGTAAGTGAATAAGAATAGTGGCATCTAAGAAAAATTATCCCTTGCAACGATTTAGTTGTTTCCAACAAACCCAATAGGACATTCCAATTAGTAGTGATCAAGCAGACATAAAAATGGATTGGAAAAAGAAGAGAGAAAACACAAATTCCAAGGACTTTGTTGGTAAATTTAAATGGTATCAATTCCAGAAATTCTTATCTACTCTGAATCCATCTAGAAATTCCAATCAATATCAAAAATCCATTACAACTTACATACATTGCTAAAACCATATATATCATAAAAAACATAGTGCTATGCAATATCAAGAAGAATACCGTAATCGAGATCATGGATTGGATGATGTTCTCTGACCTGGCATTTCTTTTGACCTCCCGCTTTGTAACAATAGAAACTTCACCGATACATCCCATCCAACGCTAGGGGTACTCTTCTTCCCCTTATCCCCCTGAGCCACAAAGGGGCCATGCACACCCACAACTAGAAATCCTCTAGCTCTCATCTTGCCTTGCAAGGTAGAGCCACCACTCTCTCTCAAGCACGGGTATCCTAATTCACACAAGTAAAACCGGTCAAAAATTTTGCAACATAACTTTATCCATAACCAATGTGACCTCATTTCCCATTTATAACATTTTCTTTATAGGAGTTTCCTTAATGACACATTCCCACTTGCACAATTAATTCACTTTTAATTAGATAAATTAGAATTATTTCCCCCTTACACTTGTCACCCTTTCCCCAAGTTGCACAAGAAAATTCCTCAATTTATTTTAATTAATTTCAATTTCCCTCACCTTTCCTAAAAACACTCCTTAAATCACTCCTTGTTGTCTCTTTACTCCCCTTATTCCCAATTAATGACTGATGCCTTACTAAATCTGAGTTGAGTTAAAATAGGATTCGTCCTTAGTTAGACTAGTGTTAACTAGACTCTGGATTCCTTTCTATGCATACACATTCTCTAATCCTTGTTTCTTTCTTATTTTAAAAACTCCCTTTTAATATTTTACTACACATATGTGTCTTAAATCAAATCATTAGGATTACTTCATTTTACTAAATTCTTGTATTTATTTACCTCAATCCCCTTTTGATTTAGTTATAAATTTCAATTTAGCCTCTTTACAAAACTTACACTTAGGCTTAATTAATTTTTTTTTGAAAAGGATTAGACTCTTATAGGAATTTATAATTAATAATTTACTCATTAATTAATTATTTTAAATATGACAATGTCAAATTAATTTATTGTTTTCTAGACCACCTAGATTTGTTGACTCAAGTTTCTTTTTAAATCACGCGGCATGCCCTTCAAGACGCACTCCCGTGCATCCAAGGGTGCCACTCGCCTTTTGATTGGTTTTGGTAGTTGTCCAACCTTTGGAGTCAGCACTCCATTCGGGAAACCTTGTGGGAGACTAAGGGCTTCCTCAAGAATAAGTCGATAACATGTGCTCGAAAGAGTGGGATGTTACAAACACCCCCTCTTGTTTTAAACTTCGTCCCAAAGTTGTAAAATATATAAAATGCAATAATAAAAGTATCTAACATGATCTATATGTCTAGTCTATCAAACAAATACAGAAATTGTTGGCACATATCATATGCGTCCTCCCAGGTTGCTGAGTGTGGACTATACTTGTCCCATTGGACCTTGACCCGATCGATTGTTCGACACTGTAGCTATTGAATGGAATGGTATAAAATGCAGATTGGCTCCGTCGTGAGTGCACCCTCGTCTGACACCTGCAAAGAACTCATGTCAATCACATATGTAGGATCACTAACATAATGTCTCAAAATAGATACATGAAAAACATCAGGCATATACCTCATAGAATAAGGAAATGATAATCAATAGGCCACAAGTCCCTTTCTTTCCATAACTTCGAAAGGTTCCACAGACTAGGAGAGAGTTTATCACCCTTTCCAAACATGATCGAACTTTTGTGCAGTTTCACTCACCAAAAAACTCATTCGCCAACTTCATAATTGTTGTCAACGCGATGTGCATCAACAAAACTCTTCTACCAATATTGCACTTCCTTAATCCTTTGTATTATCATTTTCATTTGTTCTTCCATTTCTTGGATCACTTCTGGTCCTACTAGGACCCTATCATCTAGTCGATCCCATCTCAATGGCATCCAACACGGTCGCCCGTAAGAAAATCAAACAGTTCCATCTTAATGGTACTTTGATAGTTGTCATTGTACACCAACAGTGAAAATAACTCTTTCCAACGCTTATGTTGGTCCCTCACATACATACACAACATATCTTCTAAAATTTGGTTCGTTCTTTTTGACTTCTCGTTTGTCTCAAGGTGATATGTTGTTCTAAAGTTCAGTTGTGTCCCCAAGGCCTCTTGGAAATTGGTCCAAAAACGTCCTGTAAACACCGATCCTCTATCAGATATGATCATTTTTGGCACGCTATGTAATCTCACAATATCGTTGATAAAAACTCTAACTATGTCTGGCTCTTAATATGTCATACACATAGGTATAAAATGTGCACTCTTCATCAAACTGTCAATGAACACAAAAATAGAGTCATGCCTCCTTGTCATCAGTTAAAATCGAACAATAAAGTCCATCAAAATGACCTCACATTTTGATTTTGAAATAGCGTGTGGTTGTAGTAATCCTGTCGAATGTCTATGTTCAACCTTCACTTGTTGACATTCTAGACATCTCTCCACATATCTAACTATGTCCGCCTTCATTCCTTTCCAGAAGAATAAAGGCTTGAGTTTTTCCCTCATCTTCATGACTTCCGGATGAGCCATGTACACTTCTCGGTGCACTTCACTCAAAATCAAAATTCTTACTTCATCACTAGGCAGTATGTAAATTATGTTGTTATACTTCAACAATATGTCAGTGCCCAATGTATAACCTTCAACCTTGGTACAATCATGGTGTCCTGTCTGATATTTTCCTTAACCTCTTTATACCATTCATCATCAAACTATATAGTTAGAATCCTTTCTCGAAGATTCATTTGAATAGGTACATCACCGAAAATATGTGTTTTCTCTGACTCAACGCATATTCCACTCTGTTCACCATTCCTTTTAAATAAGTAATCTCAAAATCATATTCGCTAAGCAATTCTGAAAAACACCTTTGTCGTGCGTTTAATTCACTCTCCGTAAACATGTGTTGCAATCCACAGTGATTTGTTTTTAGTCTAAAATTCCATCCAATCAGATAGTGTCTCCACACTCTCAATGCATACACAAAGGCCAATAAATCCAAATCCAAATCATGCGTTGCATAGTTCTCCTCATGATTTCTTAATTTCCTTGAAATGTAAGCGATCACTACACTGTCTTACGTCAAGACTCTATCTAAGCCTTCCTTGGATGCGCCTGTGCATACCAAGAATTCCTTATCCATGTCGAGGACCTTTAGTATCGGCATAGTCTTCAACAACTCCTTGAGTCTTTGAAATTCTTCCACGCATTTCTCAGTCCATACAAACTTCTTGTCTTTCTTCTGCAGTTTCGTGATTGGATTTGCTATCTTCGAAGAACCTTCGATGAACCATCAGTAATATCATGCTAAACCCTTAAATTGTGTACTTCTGGTACGTTTGTTAGCACAGGCCATTCCAAAATATCCTCTACCTTTTTTGGATCCATAGCTCTACCTTCACTGGATATAACATGCCCCTAGTAAGGAATCCTCGTTTGGTAAATGAAACATTTCAACAAGTTCCTGTATAATTTGTTTTCTCGTAAACACTATAGTACTAAGCATAACTGTTCATTGTTTTCTTATGTCATCCGAGAATATATCAGTATGCCGTCAATGAATACTTGAACAAACTTGTCCCATTATTCATGAAACACCCCATTCATCAAACTCATGAATACCCCCGGGGCATTTTTCAGTCCGAACGGTAAAACCGTAAACACATAGTGTCTGAATCTCGTCTGGAACGTGGTCTTAGGAATGTATTCCTCTTTAATTAAAAATTGGTGATATCCTGATCTCAATTAGATCTTGGAAAACATCGTTGCACCTTTCATTTGATCAAAAAAATTGTATATTCTTGGAAACAGATACTGGTTCTTGATCATATCCTTGTTTAGTTGATTGTAGTCAATACAAAGTGTCCACGACCCATCCTTCCTTCTCATGAAAATAACAGGCACACCCGAAGGTGACACACTTGGACGTATAGTACCAGGTCCAACAACTCATTCAGCTACATTTTCAACTCCTGTAACTCAGGTGTTGATATCCGATAAGGCGTTCTTGCTATCGGTTCAGTTCCAGGTTTCAAGTCAATTGTAAACTCCAACTCTCTTTCGAGATGCAACCTGGTAAATCTTCTGGAAACATGTATGCAAACTCTCGTACTACTGGAAGGTTTTATAATCCTTATGCCTCTCCCCTTTCATTTATCGCTAACATTGTGTATAACTTACATCCCTTGCACATACTCTTCTACAATTGTACCTGACGTCTCTAGCACTGTGGACTGATACTCAGCTTGGAGGTTGTTTACCGTTTCATGTATCATGTGGGCCTTGCCCAAATCTTCCACTGTAGTGGGTCCTGGTGATCCGACTGATATGGCCTTCTCAATAGAACAATCTTGTTGGTAATGTGGATCTCCACATGTCCAACATATTGTCTTCGATCTAGTACTCCTGGTCCCTGAATTAGATGTTGTTGGCCTACCATCCTAAGCTCCTGGTATGTTCTACTGAACAGGCCTAAACTTATGTTGTTGTTGGTGATGCGGCTGCTGATGCATTGGTCCTCTATAGGGAGTCCACTATCGAGGATTCGATCATCGATGTGTCATGAACGTGGATCCTCTAGACGTATCTCGATACTCTAATGTTTGTCTGGATGGTGTCTGATGTTGTTGTGCATCTGATGTCATCAGTCCAATTGGTCTCGTAGAAGTTTTACCCTGATCCCCATTGGTCATCTCCTCCTCCACTATGAGGGCCTTATGTACTGCATCGTGCAATGTTTGAGACATTAGGATCCTCACCTTCACACGAATTTTTAAGTTAAGCATGAACTCATACTTTTTTACCTTCATATTCTCTGTGTTAAAATGCAGGGCGTACCGAAGTAAGTCCATAAATTTGGCCTTATACTCTAGCACCGTATGACCACCCTGTCATAAATCATTGAACTCATTGAGATGGTTCACAATTAATTCCTCTGACAATTACATTTCCCATAACTTCTCCTCGAACAGTTCCCATCACATGTCCTTGACAACCATGTTTAGTTGAGGTAGGAGCGTCTTCCACCATAAAAGAGTGCTCCCCTTCAGGTGAATGATCTTCACGCGGAACTTCATGTTGGAGGTGTATTCACGAAGTGCAAAGAACTTCGCCATGTTTTCCAACCATGCCTTCGCGACTGAGCCGTCTGTGGCACCCATGAACTTGGGAAACTTCACCTTCTTGAGTTCTCTTGTGAAGGATACCACTGCAAGCTAGAGCACATTGTGAACCCTCTGTTAACACTCCAAGAGTCACTCCCAGACTGCAAATGAGAGTAATCTCGGTAACATAGAAATGTAAATGGATTAAAATAGTTTGAATAGGTGGATTAACAAGAGAAGAGTAAAAAGGAGGGCATCAGACTGCTGCAAATACATTCCTTTGGGCATGGAGTTATAACATCCTACATATCAAAGTCAATCAAGTTGCCTACCAGACAATAGGATTATGCAAAGATGGATAGAATAATAGATGGTAAACAAAGAGAAGAATATCCACATTACAACATGTTAGCACCAGAAGTCACCTTTGGATTGCTACAAAGGTAAGCCCAGTACCCATCAGTTTTATTTCACAATGAATAAATTTAAGGGTGGTCTAATGGACACAGTCTCGGGATTATAACACTTTAACTCAGAAAAAACTAGGCTGGCATGCATAAGCAGTTGAGGTATTGATCATTACAATCAAATATTCATCATAACACAGTTACAACAATCCATGTGAATCAGTCATCATGAATCCTCTCAGTAACAGAGGCAAATAAGTTGGAGTAAGAAAGTTGATTGTCATTAAACAGGAAGTCTCAAATACATATACATAGCCAGAAAACCAAAAGCTTCATTAAAGCTTTACAATACGGGAGCTTTTCTCTATCATCGACCATAACGACATATCAAAACTGAGTATTTATACTCAGAATAACCTGCCAACACCAAGAGTGTGACCTGGCTACTTCATTCAAAGCTTCGCATATGCACCTTCTTCTGTCAGTCTGCACTTGCATTCTTCTGTCAAACGTGATCTCAGATCAGTATGGGCTTTGCAGAAAAATTCAATGACAGGGAGACCTTGGGTTGATAGCCTACCTCCACGGCCTGCGCTTCCATGCTTTCCATTTATGGGGTGAAACAAGGTTTCAACTACCTCCCCCTATTTCCATTAACTAACTGCATTGGGATCAAGATGGAGCCTGATACCCATGAATTCCCGAGGAGAGCTCATGACTCCTTTGAGTCAATTATGGCATCTCGAGGCCACGTAGCTCATATCCATCTCTCCATGTGACCTTAGGCTATGACCTTACACATCCCCTGCATGAAATTTTGGGATTTCACCTGTCGGGATTCTTCACTCCCCTTGATTTCAAATATCCCGATGTTCAATCCCGCGAAATGACCCATCCAGATCAATGGTCGGATTTTCTTTAAAATTAATGGCCACGATCATTTCCTTGAACAATCGCAGTCTACCGCTGCTCGACAGATGCTTTCCCATTCTTTTGGCCCCACTTTCCATATGACCACAGCCTGTGATCATGGGCCCAACTATCAGGTGCATCAGGATTTTGCGTTTCACGAATTAACGTTGTGCTCCATGCTCAACCTCTGAGTCGTGAAATCGCGATCACCTTCAAGTGTTGCACTTAGTTCTCACGACTACGACCTATGAACAATTTCTTGCAGGACTGGTTGAAGGCTCAGGAAAGTAGAGGATCAATGACAAAGGTAAAGAGAGAAGCGCTCAACTTTAGGTAAAACAAAAAGGCTTAGGGTCGATAATCTTTAGGCTAGCTGACAAGGAAAATAGGTTGATCAAATGGGTGAAGGAAAAGAGAAGAAAACTAAAAGCCGAGAGGAAAAAATTACGATTGGGTCTACAAAAGAGGATAAACAGGAAAAATTATAGACCTAGGTAGAAACCATAGACTCACAAGACTCTGGCAATTTTATGTGATAACATTGGGCTTCACAGGGGATGGCATTCTCCCTGCGAGCCACCAAGAACAAATAGTTCTGGTGCTTTAGTTGTTGGGTTATGGAGTCATGATAAAAAAATGTCTTACTGAGGATTACATGTCGATAATTACTCTAAACAAAATCAAATACATGGGCTCCAGAAAGATCTTATTTATGTACATTCCTAGGCCAATTGCTTTCTTACAAAGCATTAGGTGAAATAAAACTTCCACCATAACCAACCAGATTGTTCGGTAATATAATTCTTCTCTTTACTGCAAATAATCCATAAAAGGTAAGGGAAGTATGAAAACATAAAGAAAACATGTATTGGAACATTGATAATACCTTCGAATGATGATAATATGAAAAATTTTGTAGGCTCCAATGCTTTTGGAAAATAGTTCCATATATAACCCCATAGGGTCGCAAAATTTATAATCATGAAACCTTGACTGGTAAGGAATTACCTCCTGCACTTCATTGTTTATCACCCGTCGTTTGATGTTCACAAAGTATACAGGTGGGTGGAGGATAGATGCAGGTTGGATAATCCCAAGTGATATTTTCTCACTTACAGTTTCTAGGACAGGAATATCCTCTGCATCTCCTTCATAAGAGCGACAAACAAACTCTACCTTCGACTATGAAAAACTAGGAAAAAACATAAAGTAACCTTCCCTAGATTTTTCTTCTACCTTTTCATCTATCTCAGCTTCATACTCAAGAGAAAAATCTTCTACAGAATACACTTTCTCTTCAACATTGGGATATTCAGAAGAGACATGTTGATCTTCATGAACTCTTAAAACAACAGACACGTCTAATATGATGCCAGACATTTCTATGTTATATTTATCGTAATGAATATCATTCAACACCTCATGCTCTTCAAGGAAAATGATTTCTTCCACAATAATAGCTTCATCACAAAACTAATCTTTGTGACAAGAAGAGTCTTTATAAAACAAAGAAAACTCATCACAATAGTTTTCATAAAGACACTCAGCTAGAAAATAATATTTATAAAACAAATTGAAAGCTACATGAAAAATGGTCAAAGAACTTATGCTTGCAATGAGAAGAGATCGACACCAATCATGAGCAGTCCCCTGTATTGAATACTTGAAAATATTAATTTGAATATCTTCATGCACGATATGAAGTTGATGAATAAATTCATGAAAGTCCAACAAATGCTCATCTAGTGCTTCCCACCCTTTTCCTCAAAACCTAGGAAGGCTACTTTCCCATTCATCTCTACTAGGTGGTGGGTTAGGGAAACCAACTATTTTTTAAAAATCACAAAAAGCAAACCTCTGAGCTAAGATGTAGTCCATTTTAAATGAGTGGAGTCACCATAGTGGATTCGTAACAGTGGAGTTGCCAAGTGCACAGTTGCAATCTTTGATGTACTAAGTCATGATGCACCTTCAGAACCAATAACCTTTGTCATTCAATCTTAGGGAAAATGTTCAATTCATCCATGGCAACGACGCCATAAATGTTAGCACCAGAATTCACCTCTATATTGCTGCAGAGGTAAGACCAGTACCCATTATTTTTATGTCACAATGAATAAATTTAAGGGTGGTCTAATGGACGCAATCTTGGGATTATAACTCTTTAACTCAGAAAAACCTGGGTTGGCATGCAAAAGCAGATGAGGTCTTCATCTAAATTCAGTTAGTAAGTTGCAGTAAAGGGTGAATAGGGGGGAGAGTAGGTGAGGAAATGTAGAGGTATGCTATGGAAATTCGGTCTTCCAGCAGCCCAAAGAGGAAAGACTTAAACACAATATCTTCTTGAAATTCAAATATCAGAGGAATTGGAAGAAATTATAACAGCATTACAATCAAACATTCATTATAACATAGTCACAACAATCCATGTGAATCAGTCATCATGAGTCCTCTCAGTAACAGAGGAAAATAAGCTGAAGAAAGTTGACTATCATTAAATAGGAAGTCTCAAATACAAATACATAGCCAGAAAACTAGAAGCTTCATTAAAACTTTACAATACAGGATCTTTGCTCTACCATCGACCATAAAAAAATATCAAAACTGAGTATTTATACTCAGAAAAACCTGCCAACACCAAGAGTGTGACCTGGCTACTTCATTCAAATCTTTGCATATGCACCTTCTTCTGTTAGTCTACACTTGCATTCTTCTGTCAGACGTGATCTTGGATCAGTATGGGCTTTGTAGGAAAATTCATTGACAGGGAGACCTTGGGTTGACAGCCTACCTCCACGGTCAGTTCTTCCATGCTTTCCATTTACGGGGTGAAACGAGGTTTGAAATACCTCCCCCTATTTCCATTAACTAACTTCATCAAGATCGGGATAGAGCTTGAAACCCATGAATTCCCCAGGCGAGCTCACGCCTCCTTTGAGTCAATTCTGGCGTCCCAAGGCCACACAACTCTTATTCATCGCTCCACGCAACCTTGGGCTATGACCTTATGCATCCCTTACATGAAATTATAGGATTTCAACTATCGGGAGACTTTACTCCCCTTGATTTCAAATATCCTGATGTTCGATCCCACGAAATGACCCATCTAGATCAATGGTTAGATTGTCTTTAAAATTGACGGCCACGATCATTTCCTTGAACAATCTCAGCCAACCATTGCTCGACATGCACTTTCCCATTCTTCGAGCCCCACTTTCCATATGACCGCGGGCTGTGGTCATGGGCCCAACTCTCAGGTGCATCAGGATTTCATGTTTCATGAATTCACGTTGTGCTCCATGCTCAACCTCTGAGTCACGAAATCGTGATCACCTTCAATTATTGCGCTTGGTGCTCACGACTGCGGCCTGTGAACAATTTCTTAGAGGACTGGTTGAAGGCTCAGGAAATCAAAGGATCAATGACAAAGGTAAAGAGAGAAGCACTCAACTTTAGGGAAAAAAAAAGGCTTAGGGTTGATACTCTTCAGGAAAATCGACAAGGAAAACAGGTCAATCAAACGGGTGAAGGAAAATAGAAGAAAACTACAAGCCGATAGGGAAAAATTATGATCAGGTCTACAAAAGAGGATAAACATGCAAAATTACACACCTAGGTAGAAACCACAAACTCACAATACTCTGACAAGTTTATGTGATAACATTTGGCTCCATAGGGGATGGCATGCTCCCTGCGAGATGCCAAGAACAAGAAGTTTTGGTGCCTTAGTTGTTGGGTTATGGATTCATGATCAAAACATGTCCTACTGAGGATTATAGGCCAATAATTACTCTAAACAAAAGAAAATACACGGGCTCTAGAAAGATTTTTTTATGTACAGTCCTAGGCTAATGGTTTTTTTACAAAACGTTAGGTGAAATCAAACTTCCACGATAACCAACCAGACTGTTCGGTAATATAATTCTTCTCTCTATTGCAAATAATCCACAAAAGGTAACAAAAGTATGACAGCATAAAGAAAACATGTATTGGAACACTGGCAATACCTCTGAATGATGATAATATGAACCATTTTGTAGGCTCCAATTCTTTTGGAAAACATAGTTCCATATATAACCCCACAGGGTCGCAAAATTTATAATCAGGAAAGCTTGACTGGTAAGGAATTACCTCCTGCACTTCATTGATTCTCACCCATTGTTCGATGTTCTCAGAGTATAGAGGTGGGTGGAGGATAGATGCAGGTTGGCTAATCCCATGTGATATTTGCTCACTTAGAGTTTCCAGGACAGGAATATCCTCTCCATATCCTTCATAAGAGAGACAAACAAACTCTACCTTTGACTCTGAAAAACTAGGAAAAAACATAGAGGAACCTTCCCTAGCTTTCGCTGCTAGATTTTCATCTATCTTAGCTTCATAGTCAGGAGAGAAATCTTCTGTAGAATACACTTGCTCTTTGACATTGCGATATTCAGAAGAGACATGTTGATCTTCATGAATGCTTAAAACAACAGACACATTTGATATGATGCTAGACCTTTCTATGTTATTGCTATCATAATGAATATCATTCAACACCTCATGCTCTTCACAAAAAAATGCTTTCTTCCAAAATCACATCTTCATCAAAAAAGTGATCTTTGTGACAGGAAGAGTATTTATAAAAAAAAGAAAAATCATCACAACAGTTTTCATAAAGACACTCAGTTGGAAAATAATATTTATAAAATGAATTGAAAGCTACATGAAAACTGGTTAAAGAGTTGATGCTTGCAATGAGAAGAGATCAACACCAATCTTAAGCAGTCCCCTGTAATGAATACCTGAAAATCTTAATATGAATATCTTCATGAACGACATGAAGTCGATGAATAAATTCATGAAATTCCATCAAATTCTTAGCTGGTGCTTCCCACCCTTTTCCTCGGAACCTAGGAAGGCTACTTTCCCATTCATCTCTACTAGGTGGTGGGATAGGGAAGCCATCTATTTTTGAAAAATAACAGAAAGAAAACCTCTGAGCTAAGATCTGGTCCATTTCAAACCAGTGGATTCGCCATAGTGGAGTTGTAACAGTGGAGTCTCCAGGTGGATAGTTGCAATCTTTGATGTACTAAGTCCTAATGCACCTTCAGAACCAATAAGCTTCATCGTTCAATCCCAGGGAAAATGTTAAATTCGTCCCCGGAAACAATGCCAGAAATGTTAGCACTAGAAGTCACCTCTGGATTTTTGCAGAGGTAAGCCCGGTACCCATCAGTTTTATGTCACAATGAATAAATTTAAGGGTGGTCTAATGGACACAATCTCAGGATTATAGCGCTTTAACTCAGGAAAAACTGGGCTGGCATGCATAAGCAGATGAGGTCTTCATCTAACTTCAGTCAATAAGTTGTAGTAAAGGGTGAGTAGGGGGAAGAACGAGTGAGGAAATGTAGAGGTATGCTATGGACATCCAGTCTTCCAGCAGCCTAAAGAGGAAAGACTTAAACACAAGATCTTATTGAAATTCAAATCTTGGAGGAACTGAAAGAAATTATAACATCATTATAATCAAATATTCATCATAAAACAGTCACAACAATCCATGTGAATCATTCATCATGAATCCTCTCAGTAACAGAGGCAAATAAGTTGGAGTAAGAAAGATGACTATCATTAAATAGGAAGTCTCAAATACAGATACATAGCCAGAAAACTAGAAGCTTCATTAAAAATTTACAATACGGGAGCTTTTCTCTACCATCGACCATAACAAAATATCAAAAATGAGTATTTATAATCAGAAAAACCTGCCGACACCAAGAGTGTGACTTGGCTACTTCATTCAAAGCTTCGTGTATGCACCTCCTTCTGTTAGTCTACACTTGCATTCTCCTGTCAGACGTGATCTCAGATCAGTATGGGATTTGCAAGAAAATTCATTGACATGGAGACCTTGGGTTGACAGCTTGCCTCCATGGCCGACGCTTACATGCTTTCCATTTACGTGGTGAAACTAGGTTTCAAATACCTCCCCCTATTTCCATTAACTAACTGCATCAGGATCGGGATGGAGTCTGACACCCATGAATTCCCCAAGTGAGCTCATGACTCCTTTGAGTCAATTCTGGCGTCCTGAGGCCACACAACTCTTATCCATTGCTCCACGCGACCTCGAGCTATGAACTTATGCATCCCCTGCATGAAATTTTGGGATTTCACCTATCGGGAGTCTTCACTCACCTTGATTTCAAATATCCCAATGTTCGATCCCACAAAATGAACCATCTAGATCAACTATCGGATTTTCTTTAAACTTGATGACCACGATCATTTCCTTGAAAAATCTCAGTCGACCATCGCTTGACAGGTGCTTTCCCATTCTTTGGGCCCCACTTTCCATATGACCGTGGGATCTAATCATGGGCCCAACTCTCAGGCACGTCAGGATTTATTGTTTTGCAAATTCACACTGTGATCCATGCTCAACCTCTAAGTCGTGAAATCGCAATCACCTTCAAGTGTTGCGCTTGGTGCTCACGAGTACGTCCTATGAACAATTTCTTGGAGCAGTGGTTGAAGTCTCAGGAAAGTAGAGGATCAATTACAGAGGTAAAAAGAGAAGCGCTCGACTTTAAGTTAAGCAAAAAGGCTTAGGGTTGATACTCTTCAGGCAAGACGACAAGGAAAACAGGTCAATCAAATGGGTGAAGGAAAACAGAAGAAAACTACAAGCTGAGAGGAAAAACTTACAATAGAGTCTGCAAAAGAGGATAAATAGAAAAAATTACAGATCTAGGTAGAAACCACAGACTCACAAGACTATGACAAGTTTATGTGATAACACAGAGATCCTTTCTATAATATAGATTAAAGAGTGCTTGAACAATAATCTATGATTAACAAGCAATTATCACAAATCCCTTGCAACTCATGAATTCATTAGCTAAAGGCATCTTTTGATATTCAAAATCTGTAAATATTACTCAACAAATATGACAAGATAAAATGATAACAAAGAACACAAAGTCTGATAAGAAACTCTCATGAATCTCTAATGGCAGAAATGTTAATTACAACAGACCCTCGGGCTTACAATTGAGCAAATAAACTGCTCCTCTAACTCTCTCCACTCTTGGATCATGAATCCAACCCCCCTACCCTCTTGTAAAATGAATATATATCCATATATTTCCTTTCCATCTCACCCATTCGAACTCCAACTAAAATAGAAACAACTACAAACAAAAAATGACATGTTTTAACTGATTTCCTTCTTTTAAGGAGGCAAAATTCTGAAAAATAGGCTTCCAAACACCACTTTTAATTCTCAAACCATAATATATGTGTAAAATATGAGAGAGGTTTTTGTATATAATCTTGTTATAAATAAAAACCTCTCTCGGTTTCTTTAAATTCATCTTCATCTGGTCAGAATAGGTGTCACAAAAACATATCTCAAACAGGAAATCATGAAAACAGAAAACATAGGGGTCAAATATTCTTTCGAATATCCCAATCCATGACACCTGTGTGAAAAAATGAACGAGTTTAATGTTCATGGATCCATTCTTGAAAATAACCTCCTTCATATTTTTAAAATTCATCCTGGTTCACCCTGAAATGCTTCTGGAAATCAGCTGGTCAAAAATATCAGTTCAACAGTCTAGAACAGAGTTTCCACAACACATTCCGTAATGCCACTTCTATGTATAATATCTCTCTAACCATAACAAATTTTAAAAAATGGAGAGAGGTTTTTGTTATTTGGTATGTTATAAACAAAAACCTCCTCCAGGTTTCAAAAATAACTTCCCATTTGTTCATAACACAAGTTTCAAGTTAGTCACTCAAAACAGGCAGAAGCATCCTTGCAAAACAATTCTACGAAATTGGTAGCGCCCATCATGAATTCAGCTATGTGGATTTGGTAGGTGACACAATCATGCAAAATTATTAGTTCCCATCATGAATTCAACTATGTGGATTTGGTATCGCCACTCATTTGTTTTAGGAAAGTCTCCATTCACATAAGCTTTCTTTTTAATGTGTGCATGGAGTTTCCAACTCATGTCTTGTGTTGATGACAGGTGTGCTTGGATCTCGATATTAGTGCTTGAGGAAGATGGCGCTGCAGAATCTCTTAATTCACCATTTCTACAAAATAGATCGTAAAAATAACCAAATTTTCTAGTGCAAATTCTTGTGCTAACATAGCCTCCATGGGGGATAGAGACATCCCTGTGAGGCTCTAAGAACTCTTTTTGTAGCTCCAGTGCTTTAGTGTTTGGTTGTGGAGTCATGCTATGATAAATCATGCTAAAGACAACATATTGAAAACTTATGCTACTCTACTTACAAATAGAAATCAAACACATCTGCTCCTGATGGAGCTTATTTTTGTTCAAAACCTAAGCTAACTGACTTTTACAATGGGCTAGGTGAAGACAAACTTCCACCAAATTCATTCAAGAAACTTGCTGACATGAGTATTTATAATGCCAATGATTAAAAACAGACAAGAGGAATATGACAGTAGTTTGAAAAAATTACCTATATCTCCTCTGACTGCTGCTGACACAATAAAGTTTATAGGTTCCAAAACATTTGATAAATACAACTCCATATACACCCCTACAGGGTCATGAAAATGGTGACAAAACACATGGGACTGATATCATATTTCTTCTTCCACTTCAATTTGCTTATTGTAAACTATGGGTAAAAGTGGAGGAAGGATTGACGTAGGTGGTTGCTGATCCACTGATAACTATTGATTTACTTTTGGTTGTGTATAAACAATCTCTTCATGTGCCTTAGCTAAGGTCTTCTCCTGGTCAAATATTCGAGTTACGTCTTCTATGACAAGGCCAACCTCTGCATCATCCTCCCTCTCTTCATCGTGATCAAATATAGGATAATATTTCTTCTCATCATCACTAGAATATTTGTCAAAAATGGGTTTCCCTTCATATCTATGATCAACCTCTAAAGCAGTAATTTCATCAAGAATATAACTATTAAAAATATCCATTTCAGGAACAACAGTAATTGTTGCTTCTAGTTGTTCATACACATGATTTTCATATGAAACAAATTTATGAATGTTTTCCTCTCCGAATATAGGAGTATTCTTTATACTTTCATTTGGACAGTGAATAAGAAATTTTTCATCTTTATATTCGGCAGAGCAATCTAACAACTCTTGAGCACATTCTACATATCCCTCACAACAATTATGACAAATACTTTTAGAGGGATAAAACCTTTTGCAGTGTTCATTGAATACATGTTGGCCCTTGAACAAGTTTTGAAGTTACTTGGTCATATTTGACCGTTTTTGGGACTTCGACAGCCTGTCAAATATGGAGGACCAGAAAAAGCAGAGATCAAGGGATCTCGGCCCATGTTTGGGCCCCTTTTTGGGTTTTTGGACAATGTAATGGGAAAGGGATGTCGACCCGTGGGTTTACTCACGTTTAGGCCCACTTTTGTAATGTGTAAATAAACATCTAGGCATATAGTAGAAGAGGATTGTATTATACATATGTGATATAGGCTAAGTGCCAAGAAGGGATTTGTGTGATCGAGAGTTTTGTGCACTATGTATAGACTTGCAGAGCTTAGTGCAAGTCCCTGTGTGAAGATATAGAATGTTGTGTGTTGAAAGGAAAGGAAGAAGGATCTAGCGGGCTGCACAGATCTTCTGTCCTTTGTGAAGTAAGGGTTTCTATGGCTTTGTGCTTGTAACCGATTGGTCGACGATAATAAAGAAGAAGAGTTGGTGGACGTAGCCCTAGGGTGGGGGTGAACCACGTAAATCTGTGTATTATTCTTTGTGCCTTGACTTGTTGTGCTTATATCTAGTTTTGCTAAGTGCTTCGATATATTTAGATGGATATATTTATGCTTTGTGCTTATTAGATGTGTATGAATAATGGATCTAATATGTATGAAGATTCTTAGTGCTGATTTAATGAATCTAATCTGTTTTGTTGTTACTAAGTACTAAGATACCTTAGATCTAAGTGAATGTTGTGATGCTCTGTGCTATCTGCGAAGTATAATAAGGACCTAATATTGATGAATGATCGATTCTAAGTGATCTATAAGCGATATAATCACAGATCTGTGTCCCAAATAAAGTTGCAGACACCTGAGTCTTGCAACCACCATTGCCTCTACCTCGGGTGAGACTTCATCTGCTTCGCAGGTGTTTCCGAAAGGGCCAATAGTTAGGGTTTTGTTGGTGCACTCTTGTAGCGTTGAACCATGGGTTTTCCCTTATGCCAACAAATGGTTCTATTGTCGGGACCTAAAACTGTGATTATTGGGAACTGAGGAAGAAGAAGCTTTGTGCAAAGATTCACCCTGAAACTGTGGAAGCTCTGTACGTGGATCTGTTCCCTAGTGTGCAGTAATCCACTTGATCTGAAAAGATCTGTGCTAAAGAAGGAAGGACAAATCTAAAGAAAAGAAGCAATATTTGAATGCTTTGTGCTCTAAGAAAAGTAAAATTGGAAGTTTCTGAAGAAAAAAGGTCAGATCTTCAGAAAAGAGGTAAGATCTGTAAGCTCTATGCTCTGTTAAAGGTAAGAATAGATTAAAGTTCTTATATTTGGAAGCTTTATGCTCCGTAGAAGTAAAATAAGTGGAAATTTTTGTTTCTAGAGTATGGATCTAGGTATGTTTGATAGATTTTGTCCTAGCTTGAAAACTAGGGCTCTGATAGATGAAAGAAATATTGATATGAATAGATCTGATAAGTACAGTGATATATATGTTATACCTATGCATAGAAAGAATGTTTGGACTAACAAATGAATGTAGGATCCTAGAAAGAATTTTTTGCATACTAGCTACCATGATCTTAGTGCGCAGTACAGAAGAGGTTGGGGATCATTTAAAAGGAAGAGAGGATTAACCCTATGTTATAGTTGTAGAAGATCGGGACATCTTGCTAAGGAATGCCTTGGTGGAAGATCTAGTTGCCTATGTTGCAAAGCTTGGGACCATGAAGTATTGTATTTCCCTAGAATGATTGCTAAGATTGAAAGAATGAATCTGAATGAAGAAAACCCTAAGGCAGATCCATAAATAGTAGAACCCCAACAAGAATCAGAGAAGGTATTGTTGCAGATGAAAGACACCTTGAATGATCACCGACATGTTAGGCTACCAGAGATCTTTAAAGAAAAAAAATGCATTGAAGAAAGAATAGGAGACTTCGACATTGAATCTGTCCTCGATGAAGAAACACCAGTGAACATTATGCCAGAGAGAATGTGGGAAGATATAGGAAGGCCTGCTATGATCCCTTCATTAGGAGGAATAGGGTTATTCAGAGGGAAACTAGTAAACCTATATGGGATGCTCACTCAGATACCTATGTATGTCAATGGAACTTCGACATAAGAAGATTTTGAGATTATCAAGTTTATTGAGGAAAGTGCCTCGTTTACTATGTTACTTGGAAAACCTTGGATTGAAAGAGATCAAGCCAGAAAGAAGGAAGAAGAAGAAGTCTTAGAACAACAAAGACAAGATTTAAAATATTTCATGACCAGAAGGATCGTGCAGTTGATTGAAGAACAAGAGAACAAATCGAATCTATTTGACACTAGAAGCCCATATGTCAAAGCTGCAAGAACATTAGAGGACTCACAAAAGATTGAAGTATATGTCTCAGATATAGAAGAAGTATTTCCCCTGAGTCTTAGGAGAGAATCTCAGCAGCGCAAAGTGACTATGTCCAAGGAAAATAAGGATCAGAATGGGAAAAGAACCATCGAGACAAATATAATGGGGAAGAAGGCTAGAAAGATGAATAAGAAGAAGGCTAAGATTGAAAGGTTACAACAGGTTCTTGAGGTTACCTCGTAGAAGGAGAAATTGCAAAATTTGAACTTCGCCGAGATATCAGAACAATGACATAGGCCACTTCGTCGTGGCGAAGAAATATAGCCGTTAGAGGCCGATATATCCTGTCGAATACCACTCTGAAAGGATAAAAAAACATTGATGGTTCATCACCAGACCATTGGACCACGCCATAATGGACATAACATGAATTAATGAGGCTCATACCCATTGCAAAGAAAACCATTGCCAAGATCGCCTATTTATCTCATCGCGCCATGCTCAAAGAACACTTTTTCCAACTGATAATTTGAAGCCCATAGAATAGAAAGTGTATATAGTGATCATCACGCCCTCGTTGTTCAATCCTGAGCAGTTTCTGAGATCATTGTGACCCCGATAATTTATCCTAAGTGCGTATGTCCGAAGAGCTTAGCACACTTGAAGAATCTGCGAAGGAAGTACTCGTTGATCTCAGGAACAGTAAAGTCATGTCAGAAAGAAGGATGTCTAGAGGTGTGCAAACATCATCAATAGGAGGAGTCCAATCTTCTCCATCGACTGCTCACAGAGCAGGAACTTCCAAAACCATGACAAAGGAAAGAACGAAGCACAGAGATGACATTGCGAAAGCCAAGATGATTCTGAGCATTCTACCTACCTACCTACCCCCTCTAAGTAGTGCCATCAACTGAGACAGTGTGCCCAGAGATTTTGACTATGCTTTGGTCATGGCGTACCTCCCAAAAGGGATACGCACAGTTCAAGCCGACCAAGATAAGCTCACAACATTGAAGTTCAGTGACTTCAACCTTGGTGATAGGAAGGCTTACAACATGCTCGCCCTGCACAAGTATCTGACCAGAACTAAAGGCAAGAATTTGAATATTATCCCATAGCCATGGACCCAGAACCCTGTGCAGTCCACACTGCTCAATGTGATGAAGATCCCACACTTTGGTCGACACCAGAAAGTAAACGCATGCGTGAAATTACTGTTAGCTTGCTACCACAGAGGTTACTTATTGTTGAACCGTCGCATTACTGTGGATCTAACCTTGATCAATCGGATCACAGGGCTGAGCATGCAGGGCCCTCACCCATAGGATTTTTACCCTGGAAAGACCTCAGATCGAGATTTAGCATAGAGAATCAAAGAGACTTATGGAAATGTCGAGAAGGGCATGCGAGGTTACAAGGTAACATCTATCCAGAACGACACAGTGTGCCTCGCATGTCAGTTGATCACAGGCAAGCTAGTTCGCAAGAACCGGCCCACCCAAGTGACTGGATTCATAGTTTATCTGGAAGGAAAGTGCTCGGAGGGACTACAAATGAATTGGGTTTAGTACCTTGTAAACCAGTTGGAGCTTGATTGCAGAGAAGCACAAGATCAAGGGCATGAGTTCCACTTTAGCTTTCTTCTCATCCTAATCATATTCATTGCATGGGAAATGATGGAAGGTGTGACCTTCCCCGACATCGAGACCTTCGAACCTTTGGCCACGAAGTTCAGTACCTTTTGGTACTCTAATGATATGAACAAGCAGTGGAAATCCAATGCCGTCTTCCATACTTACTACAACCAGTCGAAACAAGCCATCCAGTCAGAGCCTCGGATGACCCTGAATACCCTCCATAGGTTTTGGCCCTTAATGAAGTTCAACGCAGACCACCACTTCATTTATATAATAGTGCGCGTTGATGAGCACAAGTAGCAGTTGCAGTCATGTTACAAGCTAATATAGTAAGAATTAGAGGAAATCACTAACGAATGGTCGATGGACCTCCTTATTCTAGCCAACCCTGTGGAGTTGTCTGACATAGATAGCCCAGAAGCTGCACAGGATACACCTGGACCAAGCAAGATGAAGAAGCCTGTATAGGTTCATGATGTAGACAGTACATCTGTGAGGACTGCATCCATTTCACCAGACGAAGGGGGTGATGGTGAATAAATTGAAGGTGCAGAAATTGAACAACAGAAATGCAAAGTACCACCACCCAAGGATGAAGAAGACTCGTCAAAGAAACAGAAGGTTTCACCTCCAAAATCTTCCTCCTGAAAGAAACCTAGAACCCCTATAACCAAGATGTGGACTACCCTCACATTGGATGATTTTAATTTCATCATTGCAGCTGTGAATGATGCTTCATATGAGGTATTAGAGAAGTAAGAAGCAAAGCAGGAGCAGATGTATAATTGTATCAAGTTTGAACTCCAAGAAGTGAAGAAGGCACTCTAGTCTAGCCGCGCAGTCTCCACTGTGCCTCTGACAGCAGGAACAATAGAACTAGAAGATGAGCCAGCCCAATTGCACTAGATCGCCGATAAAGTTGAAGATCACCTTCGACAAGCTCAATAAGAGATAGCACAAGCCATCTAGGATTTGACATAGGTACAGGGAGTACTTGTCGTGTAGCGCATTGCTTCCGAATGAGAAAAACTTTCTCTTCAAGCACAGTGGGACAAAGAGAAAGCAAAGCTATAGTAGATCAAGGAGCAGTTGATTGCGAAGTAGCTAGAAGTAAAGAAACTGTTCAACAGAGTACTTCTCTCTGTCACTGTCATATAAGTGAGAGATGAAGAATGAATTCCATAGCAGGTGTCACGGCTTGAAGAAGTGATCCAGCAACTTCAGCAGCGCATCGCAGACTTGGAACTTCGTATTGTGCCCAAGACCCCTCAAGAAATCAAAGACCTAAGAGAGGAAATTGCTCGCAGCATAGTTGGCAGAATAAAATCCCTTTCCTTGGAGTGCAAGCAGCTAAGCTCTAGGATTTCTCAGACTTACGAAAACCTCATGGAGAATCCAGAGCTACAAGCATTGGAGTCACATCTCCAAGAAGAAAAGAAGCATGTAGATACGTTATAGGTGCAACTAAAGGCCTTGTCATCAGTCAAAAGGATGAAGAGGTTTCCAGAGAAACGCATGACCCAACAAAATATCCACACGATCCAAACCAAAGTGATGGAAGTTTGTCAACAACTTCAACCAGTGCAAGAGAAGGCATGCCAATTGTTCAATGAAGTTGAAATCCAAGGAGTAGAAGTTGAACAAGTTGTGAGTGCAACAGAACAGTGCCTAGAAGGAGCAATCAATGACGTACTCATCCTAAAGTTCACTGAGAAAGAGGCAGTAGCATTGCAACAGGTCGAAGTAGCTCGATCCAAGATTGGGGCATTCGAGGTAGAATTTCTCAGACCAGAGTGACTCGGGACGAGTCACAGGTGAGTGTTGGGGGCCTATTGGGCCTTAACCAAGTTTTGAAGTTACTTGGTCATATTTTACTGTTTTTGGGACTTCGACAGCCTGTCGAAGATGGAGCGCCAGAAAAAGTATAGATCAAAGGATATCGACCCACTTTCTAGCCCCTTTTTGGGTTTTGGGACAATTTAATGGGAAAGGGATGTCGGCCCATGGGTTTACCCACGTTTAGGCCCACTTTTGTAATGTATAAATAAACATCTAGGCATCTAGTAGAAGAGGATTGTATTGTATCTATGTGATATAGGCTAAATGCCAAGAAGGGATCTGCGTGATCGAGAGTTTTGTGCATTCTGTATAGACTTGCAGAGCTTATTGCAAGTCCCTGTGTGAAGATATAAAAGGTTGTGCACTGAAAGGCAAGGAAGAAGGATCTAGAGGGCTGCACAAATCTTCTTTCCTTTGCGAAGTAAGGGTTTCTACGACTTTGTGCTTATAACCGATTGGTCGATGATAATAAAGAAGAAGAGTTGGTGGATGTAGCGCCAGGGTGGGGGTGAACCACGTAAATATGTGTGTTATTCTTTGTGCCTTGACTTGTTGTTCTTATCTCTACTTTTGCCAAGTTCTTCGATATATTTAGATGGATATATTTATGCTTTGTGCTTATTAGATGTGTATGAATAGTGGATGTGATATGTATGAAGATGCTTAGTGATGATCTACTGAATCTAATATGTTTTACTATTACTAAGTACTAACATACCTTAGATCTAAGTGAATGCTGCAATGCTCTGTGCTATCTGTGAAGTATAATAAGAACTGAATATTGATGAATGATTCATGCTAAGTGCTCTATAAGTAATATAATCATAGATCTGTGTCCCATCTAAGGTTGCCGACACTTGAGTCTTGCAACCACCCTTTCCTTTACCTCGGGTGAGACTTCATCTTCTTCGCGGGTGTTGTCGAAAGGGTTGGTAGCTAGGTTTTTGTTGGTGTGCTCTTGTAGTGTTGAACCCTGGGTCTGCCCTTGTGCTAACAATACTCTGTGGAAATCCTTCAAGAATGAAATACTAGAAGGGGATAATGAGAAATACCATTTACGTGCATCCCCATCCAATGAATACATGGACATTTTCATCAATATATATTCATGGTGGATGTCAAGTTGCTGCATCAAAGCATGAAATTCTTGAACATGAACAACATGGTTGTCATTCTCACCTTCATAAAATCTATGCAACAGATATTGGCATTCATCAATTTGAGGCACAGGATGTGGATAACCATCTATGGATGATAAATTGAGTGGGGAAAATCTCTTGGCCAGGATAGCCTCCATAGCCATTTAATTTGTCTCATTCCAGTGGAATCACCAACAAATTCTGAACAATGGAGTCACCATGGTGAATGTGCAGTCTTGAAGGTGTCCAACTTTAGTCACCATATAAAGATGGAGCTATGCAATGTCATTCTTCCCAGGGAGATTTTCAATATTCTCAAATTCGTCCATGGTAGCAGTTCCAAAAATGTTATCACTAGGAATCACCCTCAGATTACATAGAAGGTAAGCCCAGTACCCCTCAGGTTATATGTAAATGTAAATGAGTTTAAAGAGGTTAAATGGATAAGACTCAAGATAATAATGTTCTAACTCATAAATCTGGGCTAGCATGCACAAGAAATTGGGGTCTTGATCAAATTCAGTCAGTAAGTGGGAGTAAATGTGAATAGAAGGATGACGTTGGTGAGGTAAATGTAGAGGTTTTCTATGGACATCAGGTATTCAAGCAGCCTAAGGAGGAAAAACTCAAACACAAAATATTCTTGAATTCAAATTTTAAGGAAACTGAAGAGCATCATAACAATACTATAATCAAACATTCATCATAATACGGCTACAAAAATCCATGTGAATCTTCCAATCATGAATACTTCATTCTCAGAGGAAAATAAGATGGAATAAGAAAGTTGACTTATATTAATCAAGAAGTCTCAAATCAAGTACATAACTAGAGAACCAGTATGCTTCATCAAAATATTACAAAGTAAGGGAGCCTAGCTCAACCATTTGAACCTACTAAACCATTTGGAAAGACTATTTATAACAAAAAGAGAAGGCAATAGTTGGAGGTGCGAGCTAGCCTTCCTCCCATAAAATTCTCCAAATAGTTATTTCATCTAACAACTAGTCTAACAACTATGTTATAAAAAGGGAAAATGTTGGCCATTGATCCAACCAACTTTAAACTGACTTGATCTTCATTGATGAATATCCTATTGCATGCCAAGTGTCCTGTAAAGGTTGTAAGCTTGTCATCATGCTGCCATCTACCATGTCATCCATTCTCCACATCATCAACCACTCACAAGAATGATAACTCAAACTCCTTGATTCCAGGTTCCTGTTGGTAGTGTTAATCGATAGCGTGTTTGGTTGCAAGATTTTGTAGTTCCTTCACAAATTATTCAACACATTTCATAGCACAGTCTCAAAAATAAGATTGCCGAATGAGTAGCACCTAAGTCTGTGTATCTCTGAGTGTAATTTAGTCTCTGTTAAATTTTTGGTAGCGCCATGCCTGTGTCTCTGTGCGCACAATTCGGTAGCACCATACTTGTGTCTATGTGTGCACAATTCAGTAACACCAATGATAAATTGCTCCTGCTAAATGTGTAGCACCTGACATAAAAAAAATTAGGTAGCACCCTGTGAGATTTAGCAGTGCCATCGCTACACCAGTCTTAGGATATTAGGTAGCACTATAGATAGTAGACTGATTGTATATGCGAATTAAATGATTCCGTAGCACAGTAGTGCTACAGAATGTCTGTGCTATTTCTGTATGAAGAGATTAAATATTTGAAAAGCACAAAAATGTTGAGCTAGATTTGATAGGAGCCTATAAAGCCTGTATAAGTGGAAAAAATAATACTTCCTCGATCACTTATACTCGCAAAAAGGGGCCATTCTCAAAAATGGGGCTCACCTTTCACCAATCACTTCATCAACCTAACACTCCTTCTTATGGAGGGAGGACTTCCTTTTGGCACATCAACATGCTCTCCTTTTCTAGTAATAGGATTCTTCACTGGAACTATGATTTTCTTGGCTACTGGTTTCTCCTTTTCAATAACAGCTTCAACCAATGCATTCAAATTTCTTTGAGCCATCTCATCTTTGAATTGTTGCAACTATGCTTTGAGTTTTCTGTTCTGAGACTGAAATTCTTTGTTTTTCCTATAAATATTCTTGATTTTCTTTTGGAGAGGTTGGGCTTTTCTTGCTGCAAATCTTTCTAAATCAAGAGTATGGTTGTAACCATCAGAAGAAAAACCGTCATAAGATCAAGCCTCTTATTATGAAGAGTCTTCTACAAAAGTATTTGTAGAAATTTGTATTCCAATGACTGAAGATGTTGTCTACTCCATTTTAGATTTATTTTCTTAAATTAACATGGAAGATATATGGCATGCATCTCAGTAGTCACATGCAAACACTTTTGCATGCACCATGCATGCATGTTAGGAGACAAAAAGAGAGTCGCGCACATCAGATGTAATTCTGATATTTTCTAAGAAACCTTTGCAGAAAACAATTGGATATTTGAATTCCTCTCTGGAAAATATCTAATTTCAAAAAAACAATCGTCCGAAATGGAGTCCAGAAAGTGAAGTTATGATTGTTTTAAAATCAACAAAATTTCAGTGTTTTTCCGAAAACGGCCGCACGGTTTTCAAAGTATCATCCAATTTTTTTTGGATATTATTCATTACAAGAAGATAAAGTGGATATGTTTGGACATATCAATGGTGTTTATACTTCATCATATCCATGCAGACATCTACATCTTCAACAAAATCTTCAACGAGAACAAACTTGCAGAGTTGCGAGGTCTTCTTGGAGTGAAGGACACGGTTGCTTAGCAACTTTTTTTTGTTCCTTCTCATTTTTATTTCTTTTATGCATTGTAATTTCAGGGGGGGTTTCCCATGAGTTTTTCCCTCTTTCCTCGTTTAGTTCAGTGTATCTTTTGTATTTGGGTACTTAACATGGCCTCGTAGTCAAAACCCATTCTTTATTTTCACCATAGTGATGTTCAGGGGGGTATTGGAGTTACTTCACACACACCTAGGATTTATTTTTCCTAAGGTTATTCCTTGTTTATTAGTCATAATTAGTCATTATCCAGTCTCCTATATTTTAGGGGAGAATATTCCACCTGGAGAATATTCTCTTTCAGTTGACACTTYAGTTTGACTAGTTGAGTTGAGTTTAGATGTTGCATTGGTTTTGTCACCATGCAACATTGGGATCATCACCAACTCACTACTCTTTGTTCAGTCAATTAACTGAAGACTAGTTGACTAGTTAACTCAACTAGGTGGCAATTCACTCTCGTAACTGCCTGAGAGACTAGACTAGGTGGCAGTTCACTCTAGTAACTGTTGGTGTGTGTCCAGATCACTCTAGACCACCACTATAGATCATTAGTTACTTATGTAGCCTATATCTATTGTAAATTATTCACTCTTTGAGTGTGGAAAATGGTTAATGAGAATTCTTCCATTCTTTCTCTCCTTCTTCTTCTTTTTCCAATTCTCTCTGCAAATGTGTGTATTATTGTTTAGATAGATCTATTCTGTGTAGGTTGAACACATTTACAACATGAGTTATTTCATATTAATCCTTTCAAATAATACTTCGGATTTCAAACAATCCACCTCCTTCCTAGCTTCCCTGAGTTGTTTAATCAATATTTTGAAGGTTTGGTTGCTAGGTGGAGTGGTGATGTTGACAATCTTCTTTAAGGTTTCCTCCTTCTGTTGCACAGGGACTGCATCCACCATCTCCATAGTCTTCTCCATGCCTTTGCCCTTATCCCTCTTCTTATTCATAATAGAAGCCTTTGGTAGGACTTGTACTTCAACAACCTCTTTGAGAGCTAATGATCTTTTGAAAGGTTTTCTGACCTTTGTGCTAGCTGTTGAAGGAGATGAAGAGAAGTGCAGTTTCCTTCCTTTCTTAACTATGGCTTTAGTAGAGGAAGGTAATTCTTCTAATTCTGGAGAAAGAGGAGCTGAAAGGTCTCTCTGAGGAGAAAGATAGGCCTCCTTATCTGTTTCTTCAACTTCCTTTATGAACTATGGGTTTTTAGTAGGGGCCTTACTCTTTCTTTTCTTTCTAATTCCTATTGCAGCAGTGCTAGTGGATGGTAGAGAAATTTGTATATTTGGGGTGGATGCTATGTCCAATTTCATGTGAGCAGAAACAATGAATTGTTCCCATGGAATGTTCTTCTTTCTCAATTCTTTTGAAACCAACATTATAATCAACCCAGAATGAAAAATACTAGTATCCACAGCCTTAGATTTGGATTGGAATCTATTAGACATTTTCCCTATGCTCCTCAGCAATTAGAAATGGATATGAATTTAATATTTACTAGTAAAATGAAGAAGAATCCTTATATGGTATTGTTATAGTGTATTAAACCTCCCCTCACATGTGAAGTATCTTTGGATGATCTTCAAAATTTTATCAAACTCTTCAACTAGATGAATTCTTGGTACCCCTTTGGACATGATTTTAGTCTGATACTCTGGCTTAAGGAAGTATTTGGATAAGGATGCATTCAAATCCATGGATTTAAACCATTTCTCTCTTGTGATAGGAATCCATGTGGATGCTGAAATAGAGGCTTCAGACACCTCAAACTCTAGGTCTCCTACCTTAGTCTTCAGGCCATCAAAATATGATGCAAATTTCTTTGCCACCTCAGGATGACCCCTCTACATGTTTTGGCAGAAAGAAAGGCAACCCACCCTTTGAAAAAATTCTCTAACCATGGGATTTGCCTCAAATAAATGCATGACTGTAGGTTTAGTTCTAACCACAATACCTCCCTTGTGAGATTTCTTCTTCTGAGGTGTCTCCATGGATAAGGATGAGAGTTCAAAATCTATGGTGAAATGAAGGCTAGGAAAACAACTAGAGTCAAAATTAAATAGGATATTGATAGTAAATAATGGTTGTCTTTACCTAGGACTCTCCCCTAACTCAAACTGCTTGATGGATTTGGAAAACAATGGCTGCAAATTTCCCTCCCCTTGACTGTTTACAAATCTTAAAGATGAGGAATAATAATCTGAAGAAGGAGACCACTACAATAGTCTTTGAAAACTATTTAAAAACACTCCAATCCAAAAGTGGATGAGGCAGAGGAAACAACAATGAGGTTCAACAATGCTTTCGAGTAGCGCAACGCGCATGGAAGGGGTAAACTTTGCTTGGGAACTCGAAACTTGGGAGAAAGGTGAATCGATGTCTTACCACTGAAAGCCAGGTTATGGTGACTACAGGTTTATGTGAGAGACAAATTGATAGAAAAGTATGAGGTAAGGGATCTCTTCCAATTCTGTAGACACGATCGCTACCAAAACTCCATGCGATAATTACTACCCGAAATTGATATGCAGAGGAGGGAAACCATGGGATACCTGGAAAATTGATGATAACTTGGAGTTAAACAGTTGTTTAGGATATTACCATGAGCATATCGTCTTCCAAATCCACCTCAACATCCGACCCTGTAGCGCCATTGCCAACTGGTCGGAACTGGTAGTTTTAGCAGCGTTGAGTTTTAAACATTCAAAACTTGAAAATCGTTAGCAAGATCATAAATATCAAATCCTTGAAGGAATATTTTAACTAACCAAGGTGTTGAAAACAAGGCATACATGACATTAGAACTATGATAATGAATCATGGCAAAGAATGAAGGACAAGGAGTGCGCTACAAAAACTCTTAGTGAATTGGCAGCGCTCCTTTTTCAAAAAGTTGATTATACCATTATAAGAGGACAAAGGGAAAACATGGCAAGGATATGAAGGTATGAGTGAGGAGAGTGACATGTCAATTCAAGTGGGTCATGGGATGAGTCAGGCTTAGTGTCAAGTCATGAAGTGAGTCAAAAGATAAGCCAAGAAAATGATCCTAAGCCAAAAAATTAAGTGAGGGTCAAAACTTGAGTCATCACTTAAGCATTCATTTATTCAAGGTAACCTAAGTAAATCACACTTTAAGGGAATAAATCAAAATTAAAAATCTAAAGGCTTAAAAAACTTAAAACTAAGGGCTAAAGACCCAAGGAAACTTAGTGTGATAACACCCTCCACGGGTACAATTTCCATGGCCTCATCTTTATATAGTTGGTTAATAAAGGCCTCTGACATCCTTGGAAAGGATCTCATCAACCAACAACATCCCCCACAACAACCTTCTCCTATCCACGACTTGTTCCTCTCCTTGGGGTTAGATCCGTCTAGTGTGGATGCTACAAGAGGCATCGCACCTCCTCCCCTAGCATGATGTCGTCTACCTCCATGGAGTCCTCTAACCATGGTTATCGTAGGACACTTTCAATTTCAAATTAGTGATAAATTATTAATCAAGTGTTTAATATAGCGGAAGGCATAATGATCCCAAGTCACAGGGTTGAACTCACTCTGATACCATATGCAACAGCCCTTCCATTCGACAATGAATAGTGATGTACAACAATTATATATATATATATATATATATATATATATATATATATATATATATATATATATATATATATATATATATATATATATATATATATATATATATTACTTTTAGCATTAGGAAATTGACGTCATCACATAATTCACAACAATGCATAATCACATGACATCATAATTAAAATTGACACATGATCAACACATAAACATAATAGCGATGCAACTCAACACATCATAATCAACTGAATAAAATTACAAATAATGATCAACCAAGTCCTGAATACTAAATAACTACCCTCCCAACCTATCTTGCATGGTTAGGACCTCTAGGAAACATAAGAAATGTTGAATCCTAGGATTCATCCAATTGATTTTGACCACTTAAGGTATCAGGGATGGCAATTGTTCTAAGGAGCAAGAAGGTATCTATGCCCCCCTTTAATCAATAATAACTCATGACTCCAGACTATATTATCAGTCATACATCAAATTTAACTTCAAGGCACAAAGTAAGCTAATGACATAATCAATCATACATCAACTTTAATTTCATGGTGCAAGAGTAATCATCAATTTTATTTCATGGCACAAAATAAATCTAATCACATAACCAATCAAACATCACATTAATTCCAAGGCACAAGAGTAATCATCAATTTTATTTCATGACACAAAATAAATCTATTCACATAACCAATTGTTACAAGGAAAATCTCTCTATGTCTAGAGGTAAACCACAACAGACGGAAATGACTGCAGAAATCAACTCTAACCTCAGATATGCTATATAAACAAATATGCTAACAAGACAAGATAAAAGGCCTACCTGGTCCAGATGTTTGATGAAGTCCATCATTGAGCACTTGACTCAAAGAAATACACCTGCAACTTGTCCTCAACAACCAAGAAATGCAAGAATATGGTGATAATATATAATGTTATCACATTTAATAGAATAATCCATCAACATTCATAACAAATATGCCCATGGAATAACAATTCAAATATTTGCAAGATATTAATTGGACGAGAAAAGAGTATTTCTATTAAAATGTAATCAACATAAGTGAATGAATTAGAAACTTCTGTGTCGGCATGGTTTAGAACCGAGAAACTAAGTCCCTTCTAGCTGGGCCTCCACCACTTCAATCCTCCACCAAATTCAAGCTCATATAAGAGAGATAATTAAGTTATCAATCAAGTAGGGAAGAGATTGGGGGATGAACAATGTGTTCAGACTTAAAAGGAAAAAGGGATGCAAACTCAATATGAAGTGAATAATTTCTCCATAGTAACTTTTCTCTCAAAGTTGAATTCTTCTCTTATTTTACATAGCTTGGATTTGGCCCATTTATAGCCTTCAAGTGGAATTGAAGGGCCATGTCGAAACATTTCCAGTATATTGAAGGTCAAGGATCATGGATCTCATGATGTGAAATGGAAACCCGACACCATTTTTTAATTTTGGGCACAAAACCCAATGCACATGGGTTGTAGTGGTGTAACCTATGTATACACATGTTGTATAATAGATAGGGTTCATATATGTGGAAAAATAATGTTTTTAGCTCCGAGATTTGAAAAAAGGGACTTCAAATCTGCATAGGTAAATGGAAAAAGTCCCTTTGTGCAATTTTTCATAGGGTGAGGAAAATATTGCTATAACAGACATCCTCTAATGTGTGAGGTCATAGGAGTATTTACAATGGCTGAAATACATTATAATACCCAGAAGTGGAGTAATGGAGACCTAGCTGGACGAACTAGTTGCTCATTACAATTTACACTGACTTTGCACACATGGATGCCAATTTGAATTACACTACAAATCCATGTGAAAATATACCAAATAGCTAAGCATGGCCATGAATAGGAAATACAAAGGTCGCTACATGCCAAAGGCTATGATAGTCACAAACAAGGCCCAGTAAAGCTAGTCTCAAAATCAATATGAAGATATCTGTATACACTGGAGTACAATCTGATCTCCCATGATCACTGAAGTCATATAGGTACTGGTCCAATGAAATATAGAAACAACTGAATAAAGTTGCGACTATGAACTGATGTCTTCAAGTCTTCTACACAATCCGCCAAAGGTGCAAGTCTACATCGTGTGAATAAAGGATTTGACGTCAAAAACAATGAGACTTCGTTTGATTACCGATCATTAAGGTATACTGTTAAAAAACGCAAGACAACCTACCTATAATGAAAGTAGGTATCAAGGCACCAAGTACATTCTTACAAGTGTGAATAAAGGTGTCGAGGTCGAACACTTGAAGAATCCATTGACTAGGAGACATTGAAGTATTCCCAATTGTCGATGGAAAGAGAATGTTCCGCTAATGATTGCAAGCCTCTAGGTACTCATAGGACTCTAGGTCTCGTCTCCAGAATAGATGAGATGAAGTTGATGGAAGGAGACCCGCTGAAAGGAGAACATTGAGGAATCTCTCATCATTCAGCATGAGGTACAAAGAAGGAGCTTGATAATTTGGAGGAAATCGTATGAAGCACATGTTCAAGAACCAATGACCCTGTGCATCTTTTGCGTGTGCCATATGCAAGTGGTACATAAAAAATACCCTCTGAATAGCATCCAATAAGGAAAACTATTGACAAAAGAGAGGAAACCACCAATAAGGATAATCCCATCCAAGACACTGCATGAATCCCAATGTGTGAATAGATTTATTGTTGTCAAACACAAGGGAAACTACCCTGTCAAGGACCAATGATGAAATGTTGATTGTTGGGTTCGAGGTTACCTACTATTGATGAAAGTAGGACTACAACTTCATGTGATTCTGAGACACACTGAGGGTATGGCCAACATGCAAAGTAAAGAGTTCTGAGGAATGGCCAACACAGGTTGATAGACATCCTTTGAACAAGAGCATGAGACATATGGAATAATCTGGCAACATAGACTTAATGATGAAACTTTGAGATGCACGAGGCATCAATCAAAATATCCATAGGGACTGGAAAAGTAACCAGTCAGGGGAGTAAACTCTCTGTAATGAGCTGAGCTTCCTAAGGTCATGCTAAACCCAAAATTTTTATGACAAGTGGACTAAACAATTTTGTGCTCTATTCAAAGGTGACACACCTGATGCCACTATAAGATAATATTCTTTTCTCGCCCGTCTTTTTTTTTTTTCATAGTCAAATGAATGTTATGATACAGAGGAGGAAACGAGTGTCACAAGTAAGCAATCTAGTTCCAGCAGTGGAACATACCTATGCTCAATACAAGGCGGTGCATGCAGGAGATGGACACTCAAGGGAATGTTTCCTCTTGGGTATAGGGTGTCAAGATAAAAAGGATATAAACAAGGCTCTACTTTGATGATGATGCAAACTGCTGAGGTGAAAGGCTTATAACACAAATGTGAGAACCAGAAATAGGCTCAATACTACAAGCAAGAGAATGAGATGCAATTACAACTTAATGCCAAAAAATTTCATTTTTTGTAATATTAGTCTACTTGGTTTGAAAAAGAGATAAACTTGCACCAAATAGATGTCCTTTCAAAACCAATTTACGAGTGTGAAAGAGACAAGTTCACTCGACAATCGTTTCACTTTTTGAGAGAGTGGGAGAAGAGATTAAATCAGACTCATTGGGAGTCCTCTAGGTATAGTTCAGCATGTTTATGAGTAAGAAATGAGGTTCAAACATAAAGTCATGTATTAACTATACGGGACTCCCAGTCCTACGGAAAAAAATCTATACATGGGCACCGAATGAAGTAGGGGATCTAACTAGGGTACCCATGTTTGGTAAGTCTCTACCATTCGATAATGACACTTCTAGTTGCACATAGAACATTTTGTGTCACTATAAAATGGATTCGTACCTAAGGCATCCAAGTTGCAGTCATAGGATGATGAAAGTGTGCATTATGTATTGGATACCTATCATATATGTTGGGTAATGAAAATACCAGTCAAAGTTACAAACGGGCAACATGGCGTTGGAAATCGCAAGAATACCTAGATAAAACTACAAAAACCAACTCCATCCATTGTCATATTAGTCCATTAGTAAAAAATATTGTATGAAACTATGTAAAGTGGGTAAAATTTTTCTATAAGTAGTAAAAAAAACAATTTTACTATACCATTTGTATTTTTTACCCAAATAGTGGATTTTGGACCAAATTGCCTTCGAATTTCAACTGTTGATTGCGGGAGCTATGAGCGCAGAATCGATGAATGTCTGGACCAGTTAAATCATATTTCTCTTCTCTTTCTTTTTAGTGGATTAAAATTTGTAATTAGGGCTCATTTTTTAATCTATTTAGGGCGCAACTTCAAAATTGAGGTGTACACGGGCTACAGTTTATCGGGTCGCGTATACGCATACTCATACGGGATTGTTTTAAAAAATAACCAGCTTATAAGTAGCCCTATACGTGACTGTGCACACTATAGCTCACATATATGTCTGTGGATAAGGTTTTTTACATGTTGCTAACTCAAAAAAGGGATTGAATCTTGCAGGATGGTGCTAGAGTGGAGAGAAAGAGAGCATGGAGAGGTGGATGTTGTAGTGGAGAGAGATCCAGGGGCCCAAATGGCATTGAAAATATGTGGGATATATAATTTTTGGGCCCTCAAATGTATGAGGGCTCAAGTGATATTTCTTCGGTTGGTTGTGAACCACTGGGATCCGGATTGTGAGACCTTCAACCTTGATGGAAAACCATTAAGGATTGAAGTTGAGGACATCTATTTCTTGACGGGATTGTCACGTCGGGGTGAGGTGGTCAACCTCAAATCCCGAGGAGCTAGGAGTGGCATGAATATCAAGGATTGCATAGCCACTCATTGCATTGTAGGGACCGAGAAGTTAGGGAGCATACTCCCAATAAGATCGATAAACAATATGAGTCTCACGATTGTTGTCCTGGTGTTGACACAGATCACAGGGTTGACCTCTTTGTAGCAGACATCAAGGCCACTTATGTTCTATGCAGTGGAGTGCTTGCGATCCATGGTGTACGACTGGTGCACTTCACTGCTGGTCAATATGAATATCTAGTTAACAGACTACAAACTGGGTAGAAAGAGGAACTTTGGGTTCTTGTCTATCCTTTGTATTTTTTTCTTCGAGTGGCTTCTAGGCTTGGGACCTAGAGTTGAGATTATTCCACATGGACCTCGCGATCCATCCATGGAACGGTGGACCGAGGTGATGATGCAACAAGGGGGTGTTAGGTTGCCAACATCCTACAACGATGACTTTTTCTTCTGGTGGAGTCGGTAGGTGATGACTCTCAATGACTACCCTTATGCACAGATTGACTTCAGAGGAGATAAAAACATGCCCTTACCACCAGGTTCCACCTACAGAGACATAGGTATGTTACAGTTTTTGAATATTTCATTTTTTTGTATTTTTGTATAAGAAGACAAAAAACAATTTGGATGATGTTAAGTACTAAATAAACATGTATGTGACATAGACGTAGGTCCACGATGTCCGGATGGACTTTCATGACATCGTTGGAGGCACCAGGGAGATGAGGTAGCGGGAGGGGATGCAGATAGAGGGCTTCAAAATGTCTAGGGCAACCTATCTTGTTTGATGCAGAGGATTCTTATGGTTTAGGTGGAGGATCTTCCAAAGGCTATGCAACGACAAGTGGTAGGTGTGCCCCGTGCTTGGGTATGACTCTTTCTACGACTTGCAAAAACCATAGTCTGCTATCATGACACTCATTCGACACCACAGGCATAGATGTCATGATTATTGTATGATCAATTGCATATGTATATTGAGGGTGTCAACCCCAATTTTATACTATAACATCATATTTTTTTTTAAATATATATATATATATATATATATATATATATATATATATATATATATATATAAACCTGGATCTTCGGCTTTACTTATGTTACAATGTGTACATTGATGAAATTTTTTTCTTTACTTTAGTTAGGTGACAAATGCCAATCTAAAAAAAAATAGCATATGCATCAAATACATAATTAGAACTTCTAGGTATGTGATGATAAGTAATAAAATTAAACTGTTTTTCTAAAATTCATACCCGTAGGAATCGTCTGAGTACAGTAGGGTCATGCACATAGTAAGTGTCATTCAACTGGCATACTACTAACTGGGAGTCCAGGCAAACTTCTAACGAGTGAATACCATGAGAAATGGCATCACGTAAAAGTTCTATAACGACGCTATTTTCGGCCACATTATTCATGGATGGCCCTAGGAAAATGCCACCTGAAGACACCAGTCGACCCTAGGGTGAGTAAACAACCCAAGCGATAGAATCAAAGTTCCATGTATGACGACTGGCCCCATCTGTGAATCCTAAGTAGACCGTAGACTATGTTGACATATGCCAACCAAGGGAAAACTTGATAAGCAAGCTGAAGATAACAACAAAGGGAAAATATATATACACTAAAATACATTAGTATGCAAAGAGTTACGCCTAATATTGGGGCTCAAGCGTAATATCTTTTCAAATAGATCCAATTCTTGGGTTCAACCAACATGTTGCCTTCATAATCTTCTAATTCATAGGCTCCTTTTTCTAAGACACGTCACACAATATAGGGACTGTGCCACATGGGTTTGAACTTGCCTGCCCCCAATGGTTCTTTGGCTTGATCATGTAGAAGGACCAATTCACCCTCAACATACTGCCAAGGATAGACAAAATTATCGTATTGGACCTTGACATGTTTTTTATTCGCTTCAATAGTCGTAGAGGTGTCTCGACGCTAGTCATATAGACTCTCTAGGTGTACGAGGCATTGTTCGAGATCAGAAGTGTCATGTAGGAGCACAAGTGCCAATATAAGAGAAGGGATTTCACATTCATTAGGTAAGATCGACTCCACACCATGTACTAACTAGAAAGGAGAAAAAATGGTGGAAGTATTGACCAAGGTTCAATATGCCCAAAGTGTTGGATAAAGCATGATATGCTAGTCAGATTTGCTCTGGCTGACAGTTTTTTGAAAAATGGTATTGAGATATTTGTTCAAGGCCTCTACTTATCCATTTTCCTGGGGGTAGTAGGGGGACTAATGACCATGTCTAAACCCCATATTAAATGTTATTTCTTCCATAATTTCATTATGAAAGTGAGTGCCATGATCTGTGACAATCTCACTCAAGATTCTGAACCTGGATATAATTTGATTGAATATGAATAAGGCGACAATATTACCATCGGATTTAACTATAGGCATGACGTCGACCCACTTAGTAAATTGGTCTATGACCACGATAATGTGTTGATTCCCCCCAGCCGAAGTTGGGTTTCAATCCACAAATTCCACCCCCCACTTAGTGAAGGGACTGATGATAATGACTGAATGGAGAGGGGTTGGATGTGAGCGCATTTTCTGAGTGAACACATGGCAGGGGTGACACTTATTAACTGCTTTGATACAATCTTTAAAGATATATGGCCAAAAATAATCAGCTTGCAATATTTTATGGGTTGTTGCAAGCCCAGATAGATGACCACCACAAGCCCCATTGTGGGATTCGTTTAGGACAGACTCAACTTCTTCGTGATTTAAAACCCGACGCAGGATATTTTCTATTCCCCAAGGATATAGAGTGTTGCTGATGATAAGATAGTTCTTAGCTTGGTATCATATATGTCATCGGTCATCTCGTGAGAGATGATGAGGGAACTTCAAAGTTTGAAGATATAGAACAATATCTCCATACCAGGGGTCTGACGATGAGACAAGGAAAATGTGTTCATCTGCAAATGAATCAACATGAGTAACATCCTTGTCTAATCAAGGGAAGCCTGATATTAACTCTACGAAAAATAGTGACTTTTTGGACTTTGCAGAAGAAAAATCGAGATCGAACTCTTGTAGAATGACAATCAATTTATTGTACCTTACCCCTCTGATACACCTAGTAAGGATGTATTGAAATGGATTGACATTGGAAACCAAAGTATTTTTACAAAGAAATATATAGTGTCGTAATCATTGGACTGCATGAACGACAACCAAAGATAGCTTTTCAACATGAGAATACTTGAGCTCAGGGCTGACCAAGTTTTGACTAAGATAGTAAATGATGTGCTCATGGAGCTCATCATCCTCTTGAACCAATACCATACTGATCATCTCTTCAGACACGGTGAATTAAAGTAAGTAATCTCTACCATAGTTTGGAGACTTCTGCAGAGGTGTCGATACCAAGGCTTTCTTCAAAGAATTGAAGGATTCCTGGGCTTGCTCATCCCAGATAAAAGGAGTGTCCTTCCTCAAGAGATGCATGAAACCCTTAGTAATATTTTCATTTCTCACTTTAAATCATCGTAAAAAGTTATATTTCCCCTATAAACCTTGAAGTTGACAAATAGTGTGCAGGGGAGGAAATCGAAGTATTGCCTCTACCTTTAACATATCTACCATGATCCCAATATCAGAGACTAAAAATCCTATAAGTCAACTTGACCTAACACAAAATATGCATTTATGAGGGTTCAACCGGATGCGATAATGGCGACATCTTTCAAAGACTAGCCAAAGGTGCTTAGGGTGATCCACTCTCTTACGGGAGTGAGCAATAAGATTGTTAACATAGGATTCAACTGTATGCTTGAGCTCTTGAAATGCGAAGGTCATAGCACATTGGAAGTTTTCTCTGTTATTATTAACACCAAAAGGAATCTTCTAGTATTTGAAAGTACCCCAAGGGAAAACAAATGTTGTCTTATGTTGTTCCTCAAGTTTAATCTGAATTTGGTTATACCCTGAAAATCTGTCCATGAAAGAAAACAATTTGCTTCCCGCACACTCATTGATAATCTGATTGATGAAGGGTGTCAGGAAGTTGTCTTTAGGATAGGCTTTTTTCAGGTCACTAAAATCCATGCATATGTGGATGGTTCCTTCATTTGTACTCACAGGAATGGGATGGGATACCCATTCAGTCAAGGGAACTAGGTAGACAAAGACAACACTAAGCAATTTTTCTACCTCTGCCTTAATATTAGGGGCCTTCCTGAGATTGATATCTCTAAGACGTTGTCGAACATGCTTGGCATCTGGGTAATTTTTAATCTCATGTTCGACAATTCGATGGTCAATTCCTGGCATCTCTTCATATGACCAAGCAAATACATCTCAGAATTCCTTGAAGAGCTCGGTGTAGATCAAAATTTCTTCTGGCGAAAAATCCACACCGATGTATACATTTTCAACCTTGCCAGGGGGATGAGAGATATTGATTGTGATGGTAGAAGAGATACTCGCCATGTTTCCTTCGGAATAAATGTTGTCCGTATCAAGTGTAACTATGACGTGACCAACTATCTCGCTGAAGGTAGATCTAAAATAATCTTGTTCGATTCTAGCAAGCTCTGAGAGAAAATAAGAGCGATGATGCATATCATCCTGAGGCCTGTCAGAACCATTCATGGCCTCTATTATTTCTCCCTCTAAAGGTAAATTCTCATCGAGGCAGTCACGTGAACAAGATGAGATTTATAATAGGATCATCCTCATCCATCTGCAAGGTAATAGGATCCAGATCGACGGAAGAGTCAAGAACAACTTGATACGGTATCTCCATTGTCGATAGTGGCATGGCCATTCCAGAATGTGACTGAACTTCACAAGATGTAGTCGAGGAAGGTAGGGTCCAAGGATCGTTAAAATAGGAAGTGCGGAAAGGAACATACCTCTCTAACGAAACACACCTACTAGACATGGCATATATATGGTGAACTGGTGCCATGAACTTGAAGGTACCCAAAGGGATGAATACATTCTGACATTGATATTCTAAGTTGTTGGCTGAGAACTGTCGATCATGGGGATCGATGGTCCAACGGATCCATTGGGGCTACCATACGCAAAGGACAATTGGTCGATCGTCACGATCTTCCCATCATGAGGAAAACAAATATTATGGAAGACGAATGATATGATTGCAGTCATAACGTAAGTCCAATTGCATCCTAGTAACAAGTTGTAATCAAGGGGCACATCAACCACCTCGACATCCGCCTCTACCATCTTCCCACCTAACTATACCAGAAAGGAAGGAATAATATCGTGAGGGTGGAAGGAACGACCATCAAAAGAAATCAACATGGTCAGAGACTGAGAAAGGGTCGAAGAGCCAATGGATTTCCAACAGACTAGGGACATCACACATGTTGCAGTACCTTCATCAACAACAATACTCTTGATGGTATACTTTGAGTAACCCACGTGGATTTGGAATTCCACATGGTAAGGCAAGCAAGGATTCACATCTGTGATGTCAAACTTGATAACTTTTGAGCCACAACGATATAGAGATCCTAATGTAGATATCAAGGCATTCCTCTATGAAGGACACATTTGGAGTACCTCCAGATCCAACATCGCACATAGGGTTTGACCCAGATCCTCAACAATAGAGTAATTCTGGGCGACTCTAGCATTAGTATTGTGGGTAGAGTGCTTGAGTAATCCTTTCAAAATACGAGGTGGAGGCTCTAGTTTTTTGATCTGTAAGGGAATCTTTGGAGGAGGGGGGGACTCTATACCATGTACATTCTTTGGAGAAATATAATCGCAAGACCAAGTGGCTACATTAACCTCATATTTAACCGTATTGATACATAAACAATCATCGTCTTGCATTGGTGGATTTTGAATCCCACTCACCACATTTACAACATTCTAGGAGCTTGAGGCCATGTGATGATTATGTGGAAAATGATTAGTCAGCATAGAGGGAGGTAGAGATAAAAGCCTCACAACTTCCGAAAGTATGGAGCATAAATGGTTAAGGTGATTGTCTATACAATTCTTAGAGGGAAACTTCACCTTCCGCCTTTCTTTCTTTCCCTCACCATCATTATTATTTGACTTCTCATTATTACCATTTCCCTTAGGTTTATTATTATTTTTCCCACCCTTACGATTATTATTACATCCTTTCTTTTTATTCCCTCCTGGTTGTTGGTTGCAATTCGGGTTGGTTGACAATTACACAAAATGTACATCTGTTGACTGAATGGGATTGGAGGACACAGACGAAGCTGGCCCTCCTATAGACTAGTTTAGAGACAACTCTTTCAAATGGTTTGTCATCGAGTCTACGGATTTCACAATGGCGGAGCCTACAATGCCATCGGCATAAGGCCCATGATTTTGTCTAGGGTCATAGTTTGACCTTGATGCATCTAGAACAATATCGTATAACATCCCAGACTGAGCATATATAAGATCCAACTGTTGGGATTTAAAAATCACTTCTTCCTTAGATGTAACCCCGGATGTAGAAACATCCTTCTAAATATAAGGGAGGAGAGACTTGAGGAACAACTCTAAAAGGAATTTTGGGGGTATGCAGGTCTTGATCAACCTCTTCCATCTACACCACTCCTATATGTGTTCCGGGATATGAGTGTCTTCATCCTAGCATAAGGTCGATAAAAGTTCTAAGCCAACATCGTAACGAACCAACAATTGGAAGTGGTTGAGAAAGACTATACCATCTGACTAAAGGTTCTGTATGAGCCCCTAGGTAGTTCGATATGCCATTTTGCGGAAACCCCCGTAAGGGTTTGTTGAAACAATCTTAACCGAATAGAATCATCATTAATGGAATTCGAAGAGCACCAAAGGTGAAAAGTAGTAACGTGATCACTAGGAGCCTCACCATTCTTTCCTTCAAATTTTGGAATATTTGAAGGAATATTGGTGGGGACGAGGGGCCATGTCTAATCATGACACACATGATCATTCATTAACTTAAAGAAGTTTGGCAGATTGAGCGTGGCCAGAAAAGGGAGATGGGGTTGCGACATCTGGACCCAATCTCCCTGGAAATATTGTTGTTGAGGAATCACAGCCCATCCAGGGTTTTGGTAAGCACCATGGCCCTGGTTGGGATTGTAATACCCTACTCTGGACTGATTCATGAGGGGTTAGTTGGGCACCATTCTAGTAGGAATGTTCTGATGAGGTTTGTAAAAACTTCCCCAGCTGGAGTGGTGGGGGCTTCCCAATGTATGAAACTAACCTCCTCCAGGTGTGAATCCGGAGGATAAAGGTGGATTCATCATGCCAAACATTTTGGTCAAAATCGGTACAGAGGAGGTGGGTGTAAAGGACGGACCATAAGTAGTAGCTTGTCCACCAGGTTGGTTGCTCCATCCAGAAGAAACAAGATTAGACCCGAGGTTAAAAGGAGGAAAGACTCCAACTGTAGGAGTCGTTTGCAGGACATGAGCACCACCAAATGAGAGTGGAGTACGTGGAGGAGTTGTTCCCCCAAGTCCAATGCTAGTATTCGGACCAACTGCTGGGATGGAGGTTGAAAATTGCGATGTGAAATTCGCCAAACCATAAGAAAAAGGACTAGAGGCCATAGGGATGGACTAAACATTATACCTCAGTGAGTGACAAAGGGAGACGAAAGGGTTCATGGTTATAGGTTGAGTATTCACTATAGGAAAGGAAAAGGTGATGATAGGCACCTCTTGCACTACAACCATTGTGGTTGAATGTGTCAAAGGGGTACCGTTAAGTATAGTAGGTATGTGAGTTGAAGGACTCCTAGTATATTTCTGACTCAATTCAGTGCTCATACTTGTATGATCACAAGTCTGATAAGTGGAGGTGTGTGTACCACGTTTGATAACTTTACACATTTTAGAAGGAAAAGACTCAAAATGTGGTGGTAATTGTAACAAGCGACGATACCTGTGGGGAATCTGGTCTAGATCCATGATGACTCAAGATTCGAGATATAAAAAACAAATCCTAAGGCCAACTAGTAATCAAAGAGAACACCAAAATAAAACAAAAAAGGCCAATATGCACACAAACATGATAAAGTGGTTGAAAACGGCCTCCCACCCTAAAGTAGATATGCCTCACCCCAGAGGGGCCTGATACTCCCTGCTAAATATCAGAGGTATCAAAATCAGTTATAAGGGCCCTCGTGGGCTTAACAACCAGTCGGTAAGATCCCCTCATAGTGGTAATCCTCCATAAAGGTTGTGTCTTGTCTGACCCAGGGTACCTATAGAATAACCCCTGCAAGTAATCTATGTGGTACCTATGTCAAGAAAATAAGAAACGATGATATAACTAATGCGTAGGGGAACAGTCGTAAGTTAGGTCCACCGTAAGGGCCTGGTAACAAAGCCCAAAACCTCAAAAGCACCGCTTCTCACACAAGTAAAGGTACTAGCAATATCCCCATATACAAATAGATCCCCATAAATATATCTGACTGTAAGAAGGTATCAGGGGCATATCCTTTCAACCAACCTCAACCGACCTCGTGTTTAACTATGATGTAAGAAGAGCCTCCTGAAATCACCAATTATACAATGGATTTCACCACTCCCTTAGTCAGACACATATTTTGATTAAATAGCCTTGGAAAAGTTTACTCACAAAATCCTATTCCAAGGCTCTAAATCCTAAGCTAGTTTGTGCACCATAGAAAATAAAATCATTTCTAATCAATTTTAAATTATCAGTGTTACTTTTAGTGGCCTTGATTACTCAAAAAAGGTGTGGCCATGAAACTAATGATGTTATGACCCAGGAAATAAAATAAATGAATATGAATAAAATGCAAAGTCCTAACTTCAATTCTCAATAAATGATATGCTTTTCAAAATGCAATTTTCGATTTAGTTATGCAATTCCAAATAAGATGCAATCTTTTTTTACATGTACTAAGATCAATGATAAGAACCCAAAAGATCAAATGCCATCAATGAAAAATTCCTAATATTTTTGTATTTTCAATATAAAAGAATGAAAATGCAAGGACTGAACAATAACTTGATATAAAAATTCTATTGTATGTAAATAGAGACAATCCAAGTAGAATATCAAGAAGCAAACAACTAGCCCAAGATGAAAGGACAATCAAATGAAAAGGATGATGAGAAATGCACCACCCAAAAATTCAACCAAAGAAAGATTTCCTATCATTCCACATACACTTAACAGTCATAACAGAGACCCAAGAAGACTCAACAACCATCAAAACTTACCCAACAACCATCAAACTCAGCAGCCAAGCAACAAAGGGTGATGTATGCGATTGTTCATGAGAAAAGCACATATATATGCCTCTTGCATAAGGACAACATGTGTATGTACACAATTGTTAGGTAGAAACCCACGTATATGTGATAAAACACAACCAGGATAAGGAGAAGGATAAGAAACACAGACTCAGAATGAACAAAGGCTGTCAAGCAGTCATACGACAAGAAAATCAATATAAACGAGAGAAATCAAAGTGAAAAAACACTCCAAACCCCCAAAAGAAGATTTTATCCCGAGTATGGTCACCAATTCTGTTACGGGGAAAATCTCTCTATGGCTAGGGATAAACCACAATAGACGGAAATGATTTTAGAAATCAACTCTAATCTTAGATATGCTATATACAAAAATATACTAACAAGACAAGATAAAAATCCTACCTCATCTAGACGTTCGATGAAGTCCACCGTTAAGCACTTGAATCAAATCAATACACCTTCAACTTGTCCTCAACAAACAAGAAACACAAGCATATGGTGAAAATATATAATGTTAGCACATTCAATAGCATAATCCATCAACATTCATAAAAAATACGCCCATGGAATAACAATTTAAATATTTGCAAGATATTAATTGGACGAGAAAAGAGTATTTCTATTAAAATGTAATCAACAAAAGTGAATGAATTACAAACTTCTGTGTCGACACAGTTCGGAACCGAGAAACTAAGTCCCTTCCAGTTAGGGCTCCACCACTTCAATCCTCCACCAAAGGAAAGCTCATATAAGATAGACAATGAAGTTCTCAATCAAGTAGGGAAGATATTGGGGGTTGAACAATGTGTTCAGACTTAAAAGGAAAAAGGGATGCAGACTCAATATAAAGTGAATAATTTCTCCAGAGCAACTTTTCTCTTAAAGTTGAATTCTTCTCTTCTTTTCAATAGCTCGGATTTGGCCCATTTATAGCCTTCAAGTGGAACTGAAAGGCCGAGTCAGAACGTTTCTAGTATATGGAAGGTCAAGGATCATGGATCTCATAACATGACATGGAAACCCGACACCATTTTTTAATTTTGTGCACAAAACCTGATGTACGTGGGTTGTAGTGTTGCAACCTATGTATACACATGTTGCATAATAGATATGGTGCGTATATGTGGAAAAATAATGTATTTAGCTCTAAGATTTGCAAAAAGGGACTTCAAGTCTGCATAGGGAAATGGAAAAAGGCCCTCTATGCAAGTTTGCATAGGGTGAGGAAAATATTTCTATAACACCAATCATACATCACATTAATTCCAAGGTGCAAAAGTAATCATCAATTTTATTTCATGGCGCAAAATAAATATAATCACGTAACCAATCATACATCACATTAATTCCAAGGCGCAAGAGTAATCATCCATTTTATTTCAGGGTGAAAAATAAATCTAATGACTTCATTAATCACACATCATCATTATTCATGGCGCAAGAGAAATCTACCACAACATACCTCAATTAATTGACGCAATTCCACCTAAAAAACATTCTAACATAAACTACAACCTAACTAGATATATCCACTATACTTATCTATCAATCATTAAGCAACAAAGAGTGTAAACGATTCAGAGAACAACACATAAGGAATTATAATATCACAAGAGCACAGGTAAAATCCTTGTAATAAATAAGATCTACTCTAAGCATCAAGTAAATTTCCCAGTCAGATTACTTAAGGTCAAGCATCATAATCATTCTTCTATCTAGGTAACCGATAACAACTAGGCAAGGTTCAACTGAGGTTCCTTTTTAAATTGGAATCCTTTAAAGTAATGTAACGAATTGAGTTGATTACAATCCAAATTACAATCCCATAGGAATGTCGATCTCCTTTAAGTGAAGCGTAAGTAGATTAGTACTCGTTTACAACCCCAAAAGTGAGGCCCCAAAAATCTCCATGAGATTACCTTAGCGTTCAATACCATTGAAAATATTCTTTTAAGAAGCCAAAAACCAATTACAACAATAGATAATTAAGGAATTCAACTGCCTTATATATCCATTCATAGATATATGAAGATCATTAAATTAGGTATTACAAGGATGGACTGAGACCAACTTACCTATCCATACACAAAGATTGGAAGGTCACATCATGACAGGGATGAGTAAAAATTAATCTAATTTACATTTATAATTAAAAGAGCTAAAGGGGATCATTCTTCCCACACCATATTAATAGGGTTGCCATGAAGAATCTTGATTTAGTTATCAAAGTCAAGGGCTAATGATCCCTAAAGGAAAACACTTTACATTGTGGATTTAAGTTACCATTTATAAGTTTCTTTTCTAACCTTCGAGGATCAGCAACCATGAAATTCCCTTCCTAAATCCTTATGTAATACAAACACAAGTGGCAACCCCTTTATTTTTTAAATAAATGACTACTCAATAGCCATTATTTCCATAACGATTCACACAAACAAAAACACCTATTCTTAAATATATGAAATTTCCATGCCATAGTACGTATAATCTAATTGTCTAAAGGTAAGGGACACCTGATCATTACGCCAATGCATTGAGATGATACATTCTCACAATTATATATTCAATAAAATATTAATAAATTAGAAAATGACCACAATCCTTACAACTAGACGATAATCAGTTAAGTAAGATGGGCGAAAGGCTCAGATTTCCTGTGCACCAAATTCACAATTTCATCTCTATCAAGGAATCCTATATAAAAAACTGAGGTACCATTAACCCAACTTCCCAATGGGGTATCCCTAGATATTACTCTTGGAAGCAACTTTAGTATGTCTATCTCCGTCCATTTTTACAAGCAAATAGAGCTACCCATATCAATCAGCGTTGTTGCTGCAATTGCAAACTCCGACGTCTGTTCAAAGCTCCTTGTGCTCTAGGACGCATAACCTAAAAACAATACATAATCATGGGAGCTCAAAATCCTCTCTGCATTCTCATTTGTGAGATCAACCACTATTCCATGTGATATTTTCCCACCATTGTTCCCAATTTCTTCGAGCTCTTCCAGATCCTCTAAATCATCATTCTCGCCATATCTATCTTGTTGGTTATTTGTAGTTCTATTAACTGAAGGCAGCAAAACCAGTGAAATGAGGATTTAGCTTTGGCTATGGAGAACGTTATAGATAATTTGTTTTTGTATGAGATCTCCATCTTCGAGACTTGGGCGATTTGCAGAATTTGAGTTGGTTCGAGTAAGGTCCTACACTGTGCAAATGAAGGTGAAGATAGATCATTTACTGTCGCTTTTCTATCTGCCTACATGTGTACCTTTGAGCTTTCTAGCCTCAAGAATAATTTTTATGAATGAGTCCAAGTGTATTTAGACAACTGGCTTATATTACGCATTCCCTGCCTACCTCATGAACACATAGTTGGTACTGAGAAGGTAATCAGACATAACTTTGTATTATCTTTCTTAGGATGAGACTTACAATAAGCTACGCAACAGACATGTCACCATCACAAGTTATTCTAGGGTAGTATAATAACGCTCATATGCCAACCCTAAATAAATACTTAACCAAATAAAAACTAGCGCAAATCAGACAGGCCATGTGAATCCCTTCCGTCTCTACACAAAATGTATGAAGGTCCTCAGATCATATGGTAACTACTAACATAAAAATTTTGTGACCTGCAAATATGAGTAAGTGACTAAGACTAGTGGCATCTAAGAAAAATTATCCCTTGCAACGATTTAGTTGTTTCCTGCCAACACAATAGGACATTCCAATTAGCAACAATCAAGAAGACCTAAAAATGGATTGGAAAAAGAAGAGAGTAAACACAAATTCCAAGGAATTTGTTGGGAAATTTAAATGGTATCAATTCCATACATTCTTATTTTCTCTGAATCCATCTAGAAATTCCAATCAATATCAAAAATCCATTACAACATATAGACATCGCTAAAGCCATATATATCATAAAAAACATAGTGCTATTCAATATCAAGAAGAATACCATAACCGAGATCATGGATTGGATGATGTTATCTGACCTGGCGTTCCTTTCGACCTCCTGCTTTTTAACAGTAGAGACTTCACCGGTACATCCCATCCAACGCTAGAGGTACTCTTCTTCCCCCTTATCCCCCAGAGCCGCAAAGGGGCCATGAACACCCACAACCAGAAATCCTCTAGCTCTCAGCTTGCCTCGCAAGGTAGAGCCACCACTCTCTCTCAAGCACGAGTATCCAAACTCTCATAAGTAAAACTGATCAAAAATTTTGCAGCATAACTTTACCCATAACCAGTGTGACCTCATTTCCCATTTAGAACATTTTCTTTATAGGAGTTTCCTTAATGACACATTCCGACTTGCACAATTAATTCACTTTTAATTAAATAAATTAGAATTATTTCCCCCTTACATTTGTCACCCTTTCCCCAAGTTGCACAAGTAAATTCTTCAATTTATTTTAATTAATGCCAATTTCCCTCACCTTTCCTAAAATCACTCGGTTGTCTCTTTATTCCCCTTATTCCCAATTAATGACTCATGCCTTACTAAATCTGAGTTGAGTTAAAATAAGATTCTTCTTTAGTTAGACTAGTGTTAACTAGACTTTAGATTCCTTTCTATGCATACACATTCTCTAATCCTTGTTTCTTTATTATTTTAAAAACTCCCTTTTAATATTTTACTACACATATGTGCCTTAAATCAAATCATTAGGATTACTTCATTTTACTAAATTCTTGTATTTATTTACCTCATTCCCCCTTTGATTTAGTTATAAATTTCAGTTTAGCCTCTTTACAAAACTTAGACTTAGGCTTAATTAATTTTTATTTGAAAAGGACTAGACTCTTATAGGAATTTATAATTAATAATTTACTCATTAATTAATTATTTTAAATCCGACAATGTCAAATTAATTTATTGTTTTCTAGGCCACCTAGATTTGTTGACTCAAGTTTCTTTTTAAATAACGTGACATGCTCTTCAAGACGCACTCCCGTGCATCCAAGGGTGCCACTCGCATTTTGACTGGTTTTGGTAGTTGTCCAACCCCTGGAGTCAGCACTCCCTTCGGGTGACCTTGTGGGAGACTAAGGGATTCTAAGGAATAAAGACCCTGCCTTCTTACGCACCCTTTAGAAATATTCATGAGCAACTGTCTCAGCCTACCCTCATAACATCGTGGACCTGTCGAAGTAGGTAATCGTTAACCTACAATTCGAGCCACGATGGGAGTGCTAGTATGTTGTGATAGGGACTCTGCCACACCTCTCCCTCAATATATGGTCTATGTGCATGACCCCTTTACTCCTTATGTGAGTCATATTAGCAATCATTCGTCAGCCTACATCCATCAACGAAACATTGTCAACAATCCACATATAAAATCATACTATGATCAATCATATGTCACATATGATTAAATGAAATACTCAAACCAATACAATCCACTCCCTGACTCAATATGGAGTCCAAGGAGATCCATTGATGCCATCGACATCCACAATCTGTCAATTTCCTTCACACTCAGGAAAAACTCGTCAATATCATATGTTAATACATATATCTCAAATAACATTAAATCACAATCATCAACATCATCATAAAGATCCATAATCAAAATATATAACCATGTACTATAACTGGATCTCTTGCATGCAATTGTCCTCAAGAATAAGTCGATAACATGTGCTCGCAAGAGCGGGATGTTACACACACCCCCTCTTGTTTTAAACTTCATCCCGAAGTTGTACAATATATAAAATGCAGTAATAAAAGTATATGACAAGATCTATATGTCTAATCTATCAAACAAATACGGAAATTGTTGGCACATATCATATGTGTCCTCCCAGGTATCTAAGTGTGGACTATACTTGTCCCACTAGACCTTGACCTGATCGACTATTTGACATTGTAGCTATTGAATAGAATGGTAGAAAATGTGGATTGGCACCATCGTGAGTTCACCCTCGTCCGACACTTGCAAATAACTCATGCCAATCACATATGTAGGATCACTAACATAATGTCTCAAAATAGATACATGAAAAGCATCATGCATATGCCTCATAGAATCAGGAAAGGCTAATCAATAGGCCATGGGTCCTTTTCTTTCCATAACTTTGAAAGGTCCCAAAAACTAGGAGAGATTTTATCACCCTTTCCAAACTTGATCGAACTTTTGTACAGTTTCACCCACCAGAAAACACATTCACCAACTTCATAATTGTTTTCAACGCGATGTACATCAACAAAACTCTTCTACTGATATTGTGCTTCCTTAATCCTTTGTCTTATCATTTTCATTTGTTCTTCCATTTCTTCGATCACTTTTGGTCCTACCAGGACCCTATCATCAATTTGATCCCATCTCAATGGCATCTGACACGGTCGCCCCTAAGAAACTCAAACATTGCCATCTTAATGGTACTTTGATAGTTGTCGTTGTACGCCAACTCTACTAGTGAAAATAACTCTTTCCAACGCTTATGTTGGTCCCTTAGATACATACACAACATATATTCTAAAATTTGGTTGGTTCTTTTTGTCTGCTCATCTGTCTCAAGGTCATATATTGTACTAAAGTTTAGTTGTGTCCCCAAGGCCTCTTGGAAACTGGTCCAAAAATGTCCTGTAATCTCACAATATTGTTGATAAAAACTCTATCTATGTTTGGCTCTTGATATGTCGTACACACAAGGGTAAAATGTGCACTCTTTGTTAGAGTGTCAACGACCACAAAAATAGAGTCATGCCTCCTTGTCATCAGTGAAAATCCAACAATAAAGTCCATCGAAATGACCTCCCATTTTGATTCTGAAATAGCGTGTGGTTGTATTAATCTTGTCGGATGTCTATGTTCAGCCTTCACTTGTTGACATTCTAGACATCTCTCCACGTATCTAACTATGTCCACCTTCATTCCTTTCCAAAAGAATAAAGGCTTGAGGTTTTCCCTCATCTTCGTGACTTCTGGATGAGCCATATACACTGCCCGATGCACTTCACTCAATATCAAAATTATTACTTCGTCATTAAGTGATATGTAAATTATGTTGTTATACCTCAACAATATGTCATTGTCCAATGTATAACCTTCAACCTTGGTACCATCATGGTGTATTGTCCGATATTTTCCTTAACCTCTTTATACCAGTCATCATCAAACTATATAGTTAGAATCCTTTCTCTAAGATTCATATGAAGAGGTATCACTAAAAAATATGTATGGTCTCTGACTCAATGCATCTGCCACTCTGTTCTCCATTCATTTTATGTAAGTAATCACAAAATCATATTCGCCAAGCAATTACGAAAAATGCCTTTGTCGCGTGTTCAAGTCACTCTGCAAAAACATGTGCTGCAATCCACAATGATCTGTTTTTAGTTTGAAATTCCATCCAATTAGAAAGTTTCTCCACACTCTCAATGCATAAACAATGGCCAATAAATCCAAATCATGGGTTGCGTAGTTCTCCTCATGATTTTTTAATTTCCTTGAAATGTAAGCGATCACTCGATCGTCTTACATTAAGACTCTGCCTAAGCCTTCCTTGGATGTATCTGTGCATACCAAGAATTACTTGCCCATTTCGGGGACCTTTAGTATCGACGTAGTTGTCAATAGCTCCTTGATTCTTTGAAATTCTTCCACACATTTCTCGGTCCATACAAACTTCTTGTTTTTCTTTTGCAGTTTCGTGATTGGATTCACTATCTTTGAAGAACCTTTGACGAACTGTGAGTAATATCCTCCTAAACCCTTAAATTTGCATACTTTTGGTACGTTTGTCAGTGTAGGCCATTCCAAAATATCCTCTACCTTTTTTTGATCCATAGTTATACCTTCACTGGATATAACATGCCCCAAGTAATGAATCCTCGTTTGGTAAATGAAACATTTCGACAATTTCCTGTATAATTTTTTTCTCGTAAATACTGTAGTACTAAGTGTAAATTTTCATTGTGTTCTTATGTCATCCGAGAATATATTAGTATGTCGTCAATCAATACTTGAAAAAACTTGTCCCATTATTCATGAAACACTCCATTCATCAAACTCATGAATACCCCTGGGGCATTTGTCAGTCCCAACGATAAAACCGTAAACTCATAGTGTCTGAACCTTGTCCGGAACATGGTATTAGGAATATATTCCTTTTTAATTCAAAACTGTTGATATCCTGATCTCAAGTCGATATTGGAAAACATCATCGCACCTTTCATTTGATCAAAAAAATCATATATTCTTGGCAACGTATACTGGTTCTTGATCATATCCTTGTTCAATTGATTGTAGTCGATACAAAGTATCTACTACCCTCCCTTCCTTCTAATGAAAATAGCAGGCGCACCCCAAGGTGAGACACTTGGACGTATAGTCCCAGGTCCAACAACTCATTCAGCTGCATTTTCAACTCCCGTAACTCAGGTGTTGACATCCACTAAGGAGTTCTTGCTATCGGTTTAGTTCCATGTTTCAAGTTGATTGTAAACTTCAACTCTCTTTCAAGATGCAACCAGGTAACTCCTCTGGAAACATGTATGCAAACTCTCATACTACTAGAAGGTTTTCTAATCCTTCTTCCTCTCCCCTTTCGTTTATTGCTAATATTGCATATAAGTTACATCCCTTATGCACACTCTTCTGCAATTGTACCTGACATCTCTAGCACTGTGGACTAATACTCAACCTGGAGGTTGTTTACTGTCGCATGTATCCTATGGGCCTTGCCTGAATCTTCCACTGCAGTGGGTCCTGGTGATCCAGTGGCTCTGGCATTCTCAATAGAAAAATCTTGCAAGTAATGTGGCTCTCCACATGTCCAACATCTTGTCTTCGGTCCAACACTCATGGTCCCTAAAGTAGAAGTTATTGGCCTACCAACCTGAGCTCTCAGTATGTTTTGTTGAACATGCCTAAACTTTTGTTGTTGTTGGCAATGCGACTGCTGATGCGCTGCTCCTTTGTAGGGAGTCCTCTGTTGAGGATTTTGTTGTGGAGGTGTCATGAACGTGGATCCTCTAGATGTATCTCGATACTCTAATGTTTGTTTGGCTGGTGTCTGATGTTGTTTTGCACCTGATGTCGTCAGTCCAGCTGGTCTCGTAGGATTTCTACCCTGACCCTCATTGGTCATCTCTTCCTCCACTATGAGGGCCTTCTGGACTGCATCGTACAATGTTTGAGGCATTAGGATCCTCACCTTCACATGAATTTTGAATTTAATGCCAAACTCAAACTTGATGAACTTCATCTTCTCTGTGTTCAGATGAAGGTCATAACAAAGTAGTTCCATAAATTTGGCCTCATACTCTGTCACCGTACGACCACCCTGTCGTAAGTCATTGAACTCATAGAGGTGGTGCCCAATTAATTCCTCTAACAATTACCTCTCCCAGAACCTCTCCTCTAACAGTTCCCATAACATGTCCTCGACGACCATGTTTAGTTGTGGTAGGAGAGTCTTCCATGATAGAAGAGTGCTCCCCTTTGGCTAAATGATTTTCATGCAGACCTTCATGTTGGGGGTGTAGTCACAAAGTGTGAATCACATCGCCATGTTCTCCAACCATGCCTTGGCGGCTGAGTCATCTGTGGCACCCATGAACTCGAGAAACTTCACCTTCTTGAGTTCTCTTGTGAAGGCTACCACTGCTAGCTCGAGCATGATGTGAACCCTCTGTTAACACTCCAAGATATATTGGTAACATATAAATTTAAATGGATTAAAATATTTTGAATAGGTGGATCAGCAAGAGAAGAGTAAAAAGGAGGGCATCAGACTGTTGCAAATACATTCCATTGGGCATGGAGTTATAACATCCTACAGATCAAAGGCAATCAAGTTTCCTACCATACAAAAGGATTATGCAAATACGGATAAAATAATAAAAGGTAAACAAAGAGAATAATATCCACATAACAAATATCCTTTCTGTAATATAGATTAAAAAGTGCATGAACAATAATCTATGATTAACAAGCAATTACCACAAATCCTTTGCAGCTCATGAATTCATTAACCAAAGACAGCTTTGATATTCAAAATATATAAATATTACTTAAGAAAGATGACAATATAAAATGATAACAAAGAACACAAAGTTTGACAAGCAACTCTCATGAATATTTAATGGCAGAAATGTTAATTACAACAAGCCCTCGGGCTTACAATTGAGAAAATAAACTGCTCCTCTAACTCTCTCCTCTCTTGAATCATGAATCCAACCCCCCTAGCCTCTTTTAAAATGAATGTATATCCATATAGGTCCTTTCCATATCACCCATTCGAACTCCAACCCCTTTCCCAAAATAGAAACAATTACAACAAAAAATGATGCATTTTAACTGATTTCCTTCTTTTCAAGAGGCGAAATTTTGAAAAATAGGCTTCCAAATGCCACTTTTAATTCTCAAACCATAATATCTATGTAAAATATGAGAGAGGGTTTTGTATATAATCTTTTTATAAATATAAGCCTCTCTCGGTTTCTTTAAATGCATCTTTAGCTGGCCAGAATAAGTGTCACAAAAACATGTCTCAAATAGGAAATCATGAAAACGGAAAACATAGGGCTCAAAGATTCTTTTGAATATCCCAATCTGTGAGACCTATGTGAAAAATGAAAGAGTTTAATGTTCATGGGTACGTTCTTCAAAATAACCTCCTTCAGATTTTTAAAATTCATCCTGGTTCACCTGGAAATGCTCCTCGAAGTCAGCTATTCAAAAATATCAGTTCAATGGTCTAGAACAGAGTTTTCGCATCACATTTTGTAGCGCCACTTATCTATATAATATCTCTCTAAACATAACACATTTTTAAAAAATTAGAGATTTTTTTTTTTTTTGGTAAGTTATTAACAAAAACCTCCTTCGTTTTTCAAAAATACCTTCCCATTTGTTGATAACAAAATTTTTAAGTTCGTCACTCAAAAATGGCAAAAGCGTCCTTGCAAAATAACTCTGTGAAATTAGTAGCACCCATCATGAATTTAGATATGTGGATTTGGTAGCTCCACTGTGATACAATCATGCAAAATTGGTAGCGCCCATCATGAATTCAACTATGTGGATTCGGTCGCGCCACTCCTCTGTTTTAGGAAAGTCTCCATTCACATAAGCTTGGTTTTTAATGCGTACATGGAGTTTCTAACCCGTGTCTTGGGTTGATGACAGGTGCGCTTGGCTCTCAGTCTTGGTGCTTGAAGAAGCTGGCACTGTGGAATCTCTTAATTCACCAGTGCTACAAAATAGATCGTAAAAATAACCAAATTTTCTAGTGCAAATTCCTATGCTAACATAGGCTCCATGGGGGATAGATACCTCCCTATGAGGCTCTAAGAAATACTTTTGCAGCTCCAGTTCCTTAGTATTGGGTTGTGGAGTCATGATATGATACATCATGTTGAAGACAACATACTAATAACTTATACTACTCTACTTACAAACATAAATAAAACACACTTGCTCCTAATGGAGCTTATTTATGTACAAAACCTAGGCTAACTAACTTTTACAATGGGCTAGGTGAACACAAACTTCCACCAAAGCCATTCAAGAAACTTGCTAGCATGAGTCTTTATAATTCCAATGATTAACAACAGAAAAGAGGAATGTGAAAGTAGTTTGAAAACATTACCTATATCTCCTATGACTGCTGCTAACACAATAAAGTTTACAAGTTCCAAAACATTTGATAAATACAACTCCATATACACCCCTACAGGGTCATGAAAATGGTTACAAAACATATGGGATTGATAACATATTTCTTCTTCCACTTCAGGCTTCTTATTGTAAACTGTGGGTACAAGTGGAAGAAGGATTGAAGTAGGTGGTTGCTGATCCACTGATAACTGTTGATTTACTTTTGGTTGTGTATAAACAATCTCTTCATGTGCCTCAACTAAGGGCTTCTCCTGGTCAAATCTTCAAGTTACATCTTTTGTGACAAGGCCAACCTATGCATCATCCTCCCTGTCTTCATAATGATCAAATATATGACAATCTTGTTGCTCATCACCACTAGAATATTTGTCAAAAATGGGTCACCCTTCATATCTATGATCAACCTCTAAAACAATAATTTCATCAAGAATATAATGGTGAAAAATATCCATTTTAGGAACAACAGTAATTGTTGCTTCTAGTTGTTCATACACATGATTTTCATACTTAAACAAAGTTATGAATGTTTTCCTCTCTGAATACAGGAGTATTATTTATACTTTCATTTGGACAGTGAATAAAATATTTTTCATCTTTATATTTGGCAAAGAAATCTAACAAATCTTGAGCACATTCTACATATCCCTCACAATAGTTATGACTAACACTTTCAAAGGGATAAAACCTTTTGCAGTGTTCATTGAATACTCTGTGGAAATCCTTCAAGGATGAAATGCTAGAAGGGGTTAATGAGAAATACCATTTACGTGCATCCCCATCCAATGACTACATGAACATTTTCATCAATATATCTTCATGATGGATGTCAAGTTGTTGCATCAAAGCATGGAATTCTTGAACATGCTCAACAGGGTTGTCATTCTCACCTTCATAAAATCTAGGCAACAAATCTTGGCATTCATCAATTGAGGCACAGAATGTGGATAACCATCTATGGATGAGAAATTGAGTGGGGAAAACCTCCTGGACAGGATAGCCTCCATAGCCATTTAATTTGTCTCATTCCATTGGAGTCACCAACATATTCTGAACAATGGAGTCACCATGGTGAATGTGCAGTCTTGAAGGTGTCCAACTTCAGTCACCATCTAAAGGTGTGTTGAGGACAAGATATGAATTGATCTTACTCAAGAATTTTCAAACTTTACTTGGCTAAAGTAAAGTAGACGGGAATTTCACCCTATTTTTATAGCCAACAAAAATATATATCCTAACTCACAAGTATTAATTACAAGTGCTTAGACTAGTCTTTTATCAACAAAAATCTTGTTGGAAATTCAATTTTTATTTATTTTTCTGAAAATATCAGTTGTTGAAATAAATGTAAGAACATAAGTAAAGACACCAAGATCATAATCAATATAGATGAGACATAAATCAATCCCTTATTTCATTCCAATTCACCAAAGAGTCATTGTCTTTACAAAACTTCACACAGAAATTTTGGACCCAAGTCAAACTTAGAAATCCCTAATGGAACATACAAAAGGACCTCTAACAAAAAACCAAAACTGAACTCTAAAAGTTGGATCATCTTTCCACAGATTTCTGCCCACTCGACTTTGCACAATAGTCATTATCAGTAATGAAAGTTAATTCACAAATAGACAAGTCTACACAGACTATCAAAGATAGATCAACACCTCTGAGGAACAAGTGTCTGAATGATTTGATTCAACCCTGAATGTTGTTGTCTAGAATAAGAACCTGCTATCACAAAAGAGAACTAGGCTATGATGGATATATGAATGAATGAAAACTGAACTATCTCAACATAACTCAAAGAGAAAACCTTAGAATGCTTTGTTCTTCTATCCTCCTCTTGTTCCTCCCCTTAGTTCATCTTTTAACAATTTAGAATTGGTTAGAGAAGTTGAACTAACTTATTAGTTAAGCTAACATAAGGCCTTAACTAACTTTAGTTAAGGAAGGGGGGGAAAGTAATAATCATAATAGGGTCATAATTAAATAATAACTAATAGGTGGGACCCCCTTGTGACTCCCCTAGTTACAACAATCATTACATCATAGCATAATCCATTTGTTAAGCAAACACACCCCTTGTGTCTCCCTTCAAAAAATGTTTTCATTTGACCATTTTAGCTCATAAATTTTTAAAATAATTCAGACTGATACTCATATATCCAAAATAAAACATGTTGTCCAAAATCCATGGAGTCCACTATCATAAAACAATAAATGACATAAAAATTAAAACCCATATTTTCCAGTCTGTGAAGCAACCCTTCCTTGGTTGCTGCTGTCACCTCCTGATTTCCATGAAATTTCCTTGAGTTGGGCAGAGCCTTTAGGATTTATCTCACTAATCACATGGGAAAAATATTCTCTCATATGCATCCATGAATACATGGATTTGTGAGAGTCATTGGAGAGTGAGGAAGGGGCAACAACAGGTTTTCCTTTATCAGATGCATGGTGGGCTTCAGTATTCAATCTCTTGTTGGCATGGGAGGATTGCATTGGTGAGTGGTTAGGGGCAGCTTGTGAAATGGGGTTCAAAGGTGGGGGAGAAGGAAAGGTTAAGTTTGGCCAGCCACGGTGTTGGGAGACTGTAGGGTGAACAATCTCCTACCACCCATCGTTTTACGGGACTTCAGGTTGTAAAGAGACATGAGGAGGCACATGTATATCGAGGGATTGAGGGGCTTGGATGCAGGGAATTCATACCTCGTTTGGACTATTCCCTATCCAATCTAATTAAAGAACCTAGCATGGAACAATTGGCTAAGCGCTTCAGAATTAGCATCAAAATCTATTGAGAGCCTATGCCTCCTTGGGCCTCGGTTCCAGTTACCTCTACCTTTGTTTCCTCGGCCATGGCTTCCCCGACTGGAAAAAATCATCTTGTGTATGTTAACAATTAGCAAATAGTATTTTAAATAACCATGCATGCCAACTCCTTAAAAATATGAAATAGATTTGGCTCAGAATGTATCAGGCTCATGCAATCCAATCCATACAAATAGTTCTAATGTTAATCAATGAGCAAGGTGGTGGAAAACATGTTCAGGGATACATGAGGGGTTTGTAATTTGTGAAAAAATGATATAATAAAAGGGAAGAGATATGGTCACTGCTCAATGATAACAATAAGCAATTGTAAGAAAACCAATAAACCTCACTGCAATCCACATAGAATTCTTCCATTTCTATCCAGTATAACACATAAATTTTCTTAGTTGTGATCAATATCAGAACAAGGGGTGAAAAGTGAATATGGGATATGTAATGGGGTTGTAATTAGAGGAAAATGAGATAATCAGAGGGGAAAAAAAATGTTTACTGTTCATGAGATTAATCAAACAATCCATAACATCAACCAACAATCAGATGACTGAGTAGTAATTCCTGTGTATTTAACTAGTTCACTGTCCAATAATTAAATATCCAATACAATGCCATTACGAAACATAAGTACTTGAAAAAATTTGTAAGATGTTCTATTCCTTTTATTCATGCATTCTTCATGTTATAACAGTAAAAAAAAACACTCAATCTATAACCATTAACATCCATCATTTTCATACATTTCCCCAATCCATGTCTGTATTTGAAAGTAGTGTTTCCAAAAAATAATAATGAAGAATCTACTTTTGTTAATAGAGCCAGTTGAGATCTTGTAATGATATCCGTTACCATACATATATATGTAGTAGAAAAATAAAAATGATCAAGACCTCACATATCACGCTTGAAAGGAAATTGACTATAACCAACAGTCATTATTTAGACATAGGCTATGCAGAAGCCAATTTCCAAAACCCTGTAACCATGTCACTGTGTAACAAATATCTCAGTGCGACTTAAAAATGAGCCAAACATCCCACACAACTGTCATCAATAATGATCAATTGCAAAAAGACAAATGCACTTAGAATTCAAGGGTATCACAGTGCATACAAAGAAAGCCATCCATATTATACACGGTGCACAACTGATAGGATTCCACGGTGTCATAATTCCCATAACCACACAACAATATATAACCATGATATAACTCAAAAAAAATTCAGTCTGGGCCATTTATTAAGTCTCCTGGGAGTGATCAGGCCACACACATTCAAGTGTATTCTACCAATGACAAGAGATGCAGTAAACATATCCAATCCAAACTTCTAATTCTAAGAACATCACCTATAGGACATGACATGTGTGAACCACACCAAACCCCTGTGACAAAAAAAATGAACCAAATAACCAACACAACAGTCATCAACAATGGTAAATTTTCAATCAATAACACACTTAAAGCTTAGTGGATATCATGAAAACAAGTCATCCATACTATGCACAGTGTGAAACTGAGAAAACTTTATGGTGCAACAATCCCACTAATCACACAACAACATATGACCACGATATAACTCAATAAATCATGCCAAGCTATTGATTTAGCCAATCGTGATTGACCAAGCTGTGTGCACTTAGGTTTATTCAACCAACAACAAAAGATGAAATGGGTATACCCAGTACAATAATTTAATTTGCAAAACACCCTATATAGAACACGACCTGCATGAGCAACCCCCATATTTGTAACCAATTCCAATCATCAACCAAAACATCAAAAGTGTGAATACTAGTGACTGTATATCAACTAACAAATTCCACTGTGGTAGAGGAACAACCAATCGAACAAGATATGGTAGTTATGCATAGCAAGACATCCAATCGACACAGGTTAGAGGCCCTTCCATAAAAATCATTGAGTTACTTAGCATAAGGTGAGTGACTGTGACCTTAAAAAGAAGATAGCAATGCCAGGCTTATGTTAATATCACAGAGGCAATGACGGGAAGCCATACCAACATGATGGCTATACAACCCATGGGTGAGCCCGTACTCAAGGTAATAGACCACAATAACTGGAAACCACTTGACAGGCACGACAATTTCCCTATGCACCCTAGCCTGGAGGTTTAAGGGTTTTCACAGTAGCTTTCACAGGAGGAACGAAACTAAATTCAGTGTTTTTAAGAGGCCAAAGGTGTATGCACAAGGGGTTCTGGTTCTTGTGGATGGGAGACAGTCTCTTGGAAAGGTCGAAACAAGAAAACATGGCTCTTAATTAAACCCAATAATCGTGAAGACAATCATCCAGCCAAAAACCCTTCAACCAACACGCGGTGGTAATAAGAAACTATCACTCTAGAAGATTAACAATCCAATGAATTTAACTGATGAAAGACGAACCATCTATTTTCCATTTAAATCCAAAATTCCACACAGTTGCAACACTTAGGACAAACACAAACCCACACAACTAAGCCAAAATCATTTCATAACCAGTGCAAAGTCAAGAATGGCCAAAAGAGACATACCTGTGAATCAAAATCCTTAAGACGAGGGCTGGTCAAGCAGTTTCACCCTACTAAAAAACTGGAGCGTGAACACAACAACAAGATCAACAATAATCCGACTAGGGTGGCGACCAATGGGAAAGGTAAAGGTGATGTGTAGTAAATGCACGTCGCCTCCACCCTCATCTCATTTACTCCATAGTACATGCCAATGAGCCTTCTATTAACACCATTAATCAACCAGTGCATCGATAGTATCAATACATTTAAACTATAGCATAATCCAAGTTCACATAATAATTCAACCAATTGCAATCACCTTGCCAAATGCGCCACCTATGTTTTCATTTATGATATAACTCAAATAAATCACTTGACCATTATACAGTCTAAATGATCATGTATAGAATCATCACCAAATAGCGTGATCAACATCAACTCGAAACATAGCATAATCACCATAAAAACGCAAGCCATCACTTCCATGAGCCACCAACGTTATAACATATGTATATAAGCTACCGATCCCTTTAAGCAATGCATAACCAATGCATTATCACCTTTCCAAATGCGCCACCAAAATTTCCTCCATATGCATATAAAACGTAACTTAACAATATTTCATATCCATTTCTTTGTTAGCTAGGACTTAACCACTATCAACAATTATTTTCATGCATATAGTATCGTAGAGCTAGGTCTCTTTTTTTGCATTAGATATGGTATTTTACTTTTCCTTTTCTGTAATTTTCACTAATATTTCTGTTGTACAGGCAAGAAGAACAAATACCATAAATGAATAGTAGGATGCAGAGTCATGAAGGAACAATATCTAAAAAATTAACTGATATCAACGACAACCATATTCTCATCAACCATGTAACTTTGTAGCGCATCATCATAACATTGAAAATGAGCAAACCTTATCTTCAAAAGTTCAAGGGGGTCCCACCTACTAGCATTATTTAGTCTTATATAATAATAGGCTTAGGAACACTTTGTGGGTGAAATTGCATTGATGTTTTCAATTGTCAACAAGGTGGAGCTATGCAATGTCGTTCTTCCTAGGGAGCTTTTCAATATTCTCAAATTCGTCCCCAACAGCGGCACCAAAAATGTTATCACTAGGAATCACCCTCAAATTGCATAGAAGGTAAGCCCAGTACCCCTCATGTTATATGTAAATGTAAATGAGTTGAAAGAGGTCAAATGGATAAGACTCAATATAATAATGTTCTAACTCATAAATTTGGGCTAGCATGCACAAGCAATTGCGGTCTTGATCAACTTCAGTCAATAAGTGGGAGTAAAGGTGAATAGAAGGAAGACTTTGGTGAGGTAAATGTAGAGGTTTTCTATGGACATCAGGTCTTCAAGAAGCCTAAGGAGGAAAAAATCAAACACAAGATATTCTTGAATTCAAAGTTTAAGGAAACTGAAGAACATCATAACAGTACTATAATCAATCATTCATCATAATAGAGATACAACAATCCATGTGAATCTTTCAATCATGAATACTTCAGTATCAGAGGAAAATAAGATGGAATAAGAAAGTTGACTTATATTAATCAAGAAGTCTCAAATAAAGTACATAACCAGAGAACCAGTATGCTTCATCAAAATATTACAAAATAAGGGAGCCTAGCTCAACCATTCGAACCTACTAAAGAATTTGGAAAGTTTATTTATAACAAAAATAGAAGGAAATAATTGGAGGTGCGAGATGTCCTTCCTCCTATAAAATTATCCAAATAGTTATTTCATCTAACAACTAGGCTAACAACTGTGCTATAAAAAGGGAAAATGTTGGCCACTGATCCAACCAATTTTAAACTGATTTGATCTTCATTGATGCACATCCTCTTGCATGCGAAGTGTCCTGCAGAGGTTGTAAGCTTGTCATCATGCTGTCAGATACCATCTCAACCATTCTCCACATCATCAGCCACTCACAAGAATGATAACTCAAACTCCTTGATTCCAGGTTCCTGTTGATAGGATCATTCAGTAGCGTGTTGGGTAGCGAGATTTTGTAGTGCCTTCACAAATTACTTAGCACATTTCATAGCATAGTATAAAAAATAATCTTGCATAATGAGTAGTTCCTGAGTCTGTGTATCTCTGTGTGTAATTCAGTCTCTGTTAAAATTTCGGTAGCGCCATGCCAGTGTCTTTGTGTGCACAATTCGGTAGCGCCATGCCTCTGTCTCTGTGTGTGCAATTCGGTAGCACCAATGCTGAACTGGTCCTGTTGAATGTGTAACACCCAACATCAGAACAAATTAGGTAGCACCCTGTGAGATTCAGCAGCGCCATCGCTACACCAATCTTAGGAGATTATGTAGCACTGCAAATAGTAGAATGATAGTATATGTGAATTAGACGATTACGTAGTGCAGTAGTGCTACGAAATGTCTATGCTATTTTTGTATGAAGAGATTAAATATTTGAAAAGAACAAAAACCTTGAGCTAGATTTGATATGAGCCTATAAAGCCTGTATAAGTGGAAAAAATAATACTTCCTCGATCACTTATCCTCGCAAAAAGGGCCCATTCTAAAAAATGGGGCTCACCTTTCACCAATCATTTCATCAACCTGACACACCTTGTGGAAGGAGGACTTCCTTTTGGCACATCAACATGATCTCCTTTTGTAGTAACAGGCTTCTTCAATGGAGCTATGATTTTCTTGGCTACTGGTTTCTCCTTTTCAATAGAAGCTACAACAAAAACATTCAAATTTCTTTGAGCCATCTCATCCTTGAATTGTTGGAACTCTGCTTTGAGTTTTATGTTTTGAGACTGAAATTGTTTGTTTTGCCTATAAAGGTTCTTGAGCTTTTTATGGAGAGGTTGGACTCTTCTTGCTGCAAATTTTGTTAAATCAAGAGTATGGCTATAACCATCGATGAGTTCTTTCATCTTAATCCTTTCAGATAGGCCTTCTGATTTCAAATGAGACACCTCCTTCCTAGCTTCCCTGCGTTGTTTAATCAATCTTTTGAAGTTTTGGTTTTTAGGTGGAGTGGTGATGTTGACAGTCTCAACAGGATTCTTTATGGCTTCATGTTTCTACTGCACAGGGACTGCATTCACCATCTCCATAGTCTTCTCAATTCCTTTTCCCTTATCTCTCTTCTTCTTTAGAATAAAATCCTTTGGTAGGACTTGTACATCAAAAACCTCTTTGAGAGATGATGATCTTATGAAAGGTTTTCTGACCTTTGTGGTAGCTTTTGAATGAATGAAGAGAACTGTAGTTTCCTTCATTTCTTGACTATGGATTTATTAGAGTAAGGGACTTCTTCTAATTCTCGTGCAGGAGGGGGTGAAAGGTCTCTCTGAGGATAAAAATAATCCTCCTTCTCTATTTCTTCAACTTCCTTTATGACCTCTGGGTTTTTAGTAGGGGCCTTACTCTTTCTTTTCTTTTTGGTTCCCGTTGGAGCAGTGCTAGTGGATGGAAGAGGAATTTGTATCTTTTATTGGGGGGCGGATGCTATGTCCAACTTCATGTGAGCAGAAATAATGAATTGTTCCCATGGAATGTTCCTCTTTCTCAATTCTTCTGAAACCAACATTCTAATCAAACCAGAATGAAAGATACTAGTATCCACGGCCTTAGATTTGGATTGGACTCTATCAAACATTTTCCCTATGCTCCTCGACAAGTAGAAAGGGATATTCATTTCATCTTTACTAGTAAAATGAAGGAGAAGCCTTATATGGTACTGGTATAGTGTATTAAACCTCCCCTCACATGTGAAGTATATTTGGATGATCTTCAACATTTTATCAAACTCTTCAACTAGATGACTAATTGGTACCCCTTCGGACAGGTTTTTAGTCTGATAATCTTTCTTAAGGAAGTATTTGGAGAAGGATGCATTCAAATCCATGGATTTAAACCATTTCTCTCCTGTGATAGGAATCACTGTGGCTGTTGAGATGGAGGCTTCAGACACCTCAAACTCTAGGTCTCCTACCTTAGTCTTCATGCCATCAAAATGTGATTCAAATTTCCTTGCCACCTTAGGATGACCCCTCTACATGTTTTGGAAGAAAGAAAGGAAGCCCACCCTTTGAAAAATGTCTCTAACCATGGGCTTTGCCTCAAATAAATGCATGTCTGCAGGTTCAGTTATGACCACGATACCTCCCTTGTGAGATTTCTTCTTATGAGGTGTCTCCATGGATCAGGATGAGAGGTCAAAATCTATGGTGCAGTGAAGGCTAGAAAAACAACTAGAGTCAAACTTCTATAGGAGATTGATAGTGAACAATGATTGTCTTTACCTAGGACTCTCCCCTAACTCAAACTGCTTGATGGATTTGGAAAACAATGGCTGCAAATTTCCCTCACCTTGACTGTTTACAAATCTTAAAGGTGAGGAATAATAATATGAAGAAGGAGACCACTGCAATAGTCTTTGAAAATTGGTTAAAAACACTCCAATCCAAAAGTGAAGGAGGGAAAGGAAACAACAACGAGGTTCAATAGTGTGTCGGGTAGCACAACACGCATTCAAGGGGTAAAGTTTGCTTGGGAACTCAGAACTCGGGAGCAAGGTTAATGGATTTCTTATGCATGAAAGCTAGGTTATGGTGACTGCATGTTTATTTGAGAGACAAATTGATAGAAAAGTATGAGGGAATGGATCTCTTTCAATTCTGCAGACACAATTTCTACCAAAACTCCATGTAATAATTACTACCTAAAATTGATATGAAGAGGAGGGAAACCATGGGATACTTGGAAAATTGATGATAACTTGGAGTTCAATAGTTTTTTAGGATATTTACACAAGCATCTTGGCTTCCAAATCCACCTCATCATTTGACCCTGTAGCGCCACTGCCAATTGGTCTGAACTGGTAGTTTTAGCAGCGCCGAGTTTTGAGCATTCAAAACTTGAAAACCGTTAGCAATATCATAAAGATCAAAACCTCAAAGGAATATTTTAACTAACCAAGGTGATGAAAACAATGCAGACATGACATCAACACTATGATAACGAATCATGGCAAATAATGAAGGATGAGGAGTGTGCTACAAAAACTCCTAGTGAGTTGGCAACGCTCCTTTTTCAAAAAGTTGATTCGACCATTATAAGAGGACAAAGGGACAACATGGCAATGATACGAAAGTATGAGTGAGGAGAGTGACATGTCAAGTCAAGTGGGTCATGGGATGAGTCAGGCTAAGTGTCAAGTCATGAAGTGAGTCAAAAGATAACCCAAGAAAATGATCCTAAGACAAAAATTTATGTGAGGGTCAAAACTTGAGTCATCACTTAATCCTCATTTATTCAGGGTAACCTAAGTAAATCACACTTTAAGGGAAAAAATCAAAATTAAAAATCTAAAGGATTAAAAAAACTTAAAACTAAGGGCTAAAGACCCAAGGAAACTTAGTGTGATAACACCCTCCATGGGTACAAGCACCATGGCCTCATCTCTATGTAGTTGGTTAATAAAGGCCTCTGAAATCCTCGAAAAGGACCTCATCAACCAACCACATTCGCCACAACAACCTTCTTTTGTCCATGACTTGTTCCTCTCCTCAGGGTTACACCCATTTGGCATGGATGTTGCAAGAGGCATCACACCTCCTCCCCTAGCTCCATGTCACCTACCTCCATGGAGTCATCTAACCACGGTTACCGTAGGACAATTCCAATTTTAAATTAGCGATAAATTATTAATCAAGTGTTTAATACAGTGGAAGGCATAATGATTCCAAGTCATGGGGTTGAACTCACTCTGATACCATATGTAACAGCCCCTCCGTTCAACAATGAATAGCGATGTACAACAAGTATATATATATATATTCTTTTTAGCATTAGGAAATTGACGTCATCACATAATTCACAACAGCGCATAATCACATGACATCATAATTAAAATTGACACATGATCAACACATAAACATAATAGTGACGCAACTCAACACGTCACAATCAACTGAAGAAAGTTACAAATAATGATCAACCAAGTCCTAAATACTAAATAACTACCCGCCCATCCTATCCTGCATGCTTAGTACCTCTAGGAAACATAAGAAATTCTCAATCCTAGGATTCATCTGATTGATTTTGACCATTAAGGTCTCAGGGCTGGCGATTGTTCTGAGGAACAAGGAGGTATCTATGCCCCCCTTAATCAATCACAACTCATGACTATAGACTGCATTACCAGTCATACATCAAATTTAACTTCAAGGCACAAAGTAAGCTAATGACATAATCAATCATACATCAACCTTAATTTCATGGCGCAAGAGTAATCATCAATTTTATTTCATGGCACAAAATAAATATAATCACATAACCAATCATACATCACATTAATTCCAAGGCGCAAGAGTAATCATCAATTTTATTTCATGGTGCAAAATAAATCTAATCACATAACGAATTTTTACGAGGAAAATCTCTCTATGGCTAGGGGTAAACCACAACAGACGGAAATGACTGTAAAAATCAACTCTAATATTAGATATGATATATAATAAAATATGCTAACAAGACAAGATAAAAGGATTACCTGGTCCAAACATTCGATGAAGTCCATCGTTGAGCACTTGACTCAAAGCAATACACCTGCAACTTGTCCTCAACAACCAAGAAACACAAGAATATGGTGATAATATATAATGTTATCACATTCAATATCATAATCCATCAACATTCATAACAAATATGCCCATGTAATAACAAATCAAATATTTGCAAGATATTAATTAGATAAGAAAAGAGTATTTCTATTAAAATGTCATCAATGGAAGTGAATGAATTACAAACTTTCGTGTTGGCACGGTTTAGAACCGAGAAGCTAAGTCCCTTCCATCTGGACCTCCACTCCTTCAATC
>ML820230.1:25682-53816 GCA_009831015.1 Picea engelmannii
AAATTGGGATTAAACACTAAGATGCATCACAAACCCTATTCACTTAATTGGATAAGCAAAGATCACAAATTTCCCATAACAAAGAAATACCATAAAGTTTTCAATTACATCTAAATATATGGATAAATTAACATGTGATGTGGTGCCACTAGAAACATGTGGAATGGTCTTAGGAATCCCTTATTTATATGATCGCAAAGAAATCTTCTACAGGGTGCAAAATCAATATCACTTAACTAAATAAGGAAATGAATATATTGTACATGCTCATCACATAAAAGCAAATCAATCTCTTCAAACAATGGAACAATTAAGGAAGGCAACTTATGCAAGAAAAACACCTATAATTGTGCCAAGTAAAGTAATTGATCTTAAGCATGAACATGAGATGGTTGTAGGATGGGAATTCAATCATACTTTGTTTCAAGATAAGTTAATGTCATGCAAGCACATCAAACACATTGGTTTAGTTTCAGTCATAATTCTGATAATATCGCTGCTAATGTTATCTACATGGATGGTAGTGGCTTCAATAAGATGTGAATGAGTTCAAATGGATAACAATATGATTTCCATTTTCATGGTTATTATGCAATAGATTATGATGTGACAGGTGCACAGGACAAATTTTAAAGACAAAGGAAAAGTGGGGAGGCCTATCCCGCACATGATGACTGGTTAATATCCTTTTGGAGGACCAAAAGGTCTTAGTGGGGAGGCATGATCCAAACGGATCCATGAAGGCCTAAAAATAAAAGTTCTTGGAATTAGATGAAACCGGTGTCATTGTTTCAGGCTCATCGCATTGATTCCAGACATATATTTTTTTCCTAAAATGGACACTGTATGTGAAAGTTATCGCATTCTGATAGATTTCGCAAACAGGAAAAAAAGGTGAAAATGTCAAAGTCAACAAACCGTACTAATGATGTCAACAGTACATCAGCATGATGTCATGATGATGTCAACAGGGCCATGTGGCAGCACCAGGAGGTGGCATGTGTCACTCATTTTTGGTGTTTTCAGGGCTGAGTTGGACCTATAAAAAATTGACACGTGGCACTATATTGAATTGACATGGCAACAGGTGGCAGGCTCTGGGTACGACACATGGTTGTACAGACGTGACGTGCACCAACAGAAGCATGACATGTGGCAGGTATGACATTGACGTGGAAGGATGACAGGGAGACATGTGGCATATGGACTGACTGTGCAACTGACAGGGCAACTGACTATACAGGTGACTGGGTCGATGACTGGATTGTACGATCCAATCACAGGGTGACATGTGGCCCAATCACAGGGTGCCACGTGGCACCCTGAATTTGGCCAATATTGGTTAGTTCAAAAATTTCCTGTACTTAGGAGGATTCGAACCCCCGACCTTCGTGCATGGGAAACGACTCCATGAAATCTGGTGGACCGATCGGGCTACACAATGGGTCTTAACCCCTATGTGGCATATTATTGTTTTGTTTTGAGTTTGGCAGGATATGGGGGTTAAATCCCGGTCGGTGGGGGATACTCGTCGAAAAGAGCCACCTTTCCATGTGACTAGGATCATAACCAGGAGCGCGTGGAGGATAAGACACCAACCCATGGTCACATGGCCTTTCACATGACCACCAGCAGAGAACCCGAGGGACGAGCGATAGAAGTTCTTAGAACAAGGCCACATGGAAGGCGCATATGACCAGGTGGCATGGAAAAAGGGGCTCATGCACCAAATATTTTCCAATTTTGGGTTTTTAACCTATGGTTGGATATTTTTGCTGATTTAAGCCTGATTTTTGTGGATTTTGGCCTTTTTTGGAGGATCTGGAGCCCTTTTGGAGGCCAAATATTGGGGGGGGAGCTGGGAGGAGAACCCCAACTTAGATCCTACATAAACCAGAGGTTTTTGATAGCAAGAAGAGGTTCAGAAACAGTGGAATATTGAATATTTTGGATGCTTATGCCATTTTTATGCAGGGAAGCCATTGAGGAAGCGAACTTTGGAGGCCATTTCCAGGAGCTACGCTAAACCTTTTTCAGTGCCGTCAGTTGTGTTGGATTCTTGAGGTTGAGCAGAAAACAACCAGACCAGTTTGTAATCCTTTTGGGATACTTCTAATGTAATTTTTCAGCATTGAATATTAATAAGAAAGCCTCCCCCGCTGAGACATAGGCCCGAAGATGTAGGCAACCTTGCTGAACTCTGTTAACAATATTGGAGTTATGGTTTGTTGTTCTTAATATTTACTTTCTGTTATGTATTCTTTATTATGGTTGTAACATTATTTCATTAATATATCCTCCCTCATTTAAGTTTTTGAATGGTAATTTAACACATGCTTAAAACTCAACCAAGTCTTTAAAAGATCATTTTCGGATCAATGGACCATGGATTTGAGAGGAATTTTCATCCTATTCCTTCTTTTGATTTACAACCTAGAAAAGTTCACATAAGTACTGGTGAAAATTTATTATTCTATGCTAAAGAAATAAATAATAATTCTACAACAAATGTACACTCCATAGAAAGTTAAAATGGCATTCATGACTCATGGGTAAACTTATCAATAACGCACATTCATCATCCTACACAAAAACTAAGATATTTCAACATGAAGTCTCATAGCCAAAATAACCATTTGCAAGTAATTAATTAATAAATGTTAATGTCCATATAATTGGCCAACTCAATGGATATTTGAGCTTAATGGTGGAAATATTTAAGGTTTTTAAGGTGTGAATGGCCATAAAAATATGAGAAAAAACTAACCAATTATGGGGATCATCATACCCCCCAACTGAAAGGTTGCATACCCCATATGAAACAAAATTGAAGAGAAAGGGGTAAGAATATAACTTGTTTTTTTTCTTTTTATTGTCCTCCCATCCATGGAATAATACCTTCATCAACTATTGTAGAAATTGATTATGGTTCCTCGGTTAAGGATACATTCTCTCTCTCTCTCTCCTTGTTCTATCTTCCATTTGTGCCTCTGCCTCTTTTTCCTTAGTTTCTACCTATGCTTCACCATTTTTTATTGCTTACTATTCTTCTTCTGAATAAAAAACTAAATATAAATGGTTTTTTCTTGTAGGCTAGTGGGATCAATATCTAGATAGAGTGACCTGGGCTAGGCCTAATATTAAATTGATCGGTTGTCACTACTATGGGATATATCCCTCAAGGGTTTTTATCCCTCACATGATATTTGTCATCAAACCCTTTCTGATATTCAGCCTCTCAATACATCATCTACTATACAAATACAAGCTCTCAATCATGTACCATAGAAACCCTTAGCCATATGCCAAGAAATACAAGATGTGCCTCACAAGAAGTATCACTGATAAATATACCAGTACTGTATTTCTACAGATCTGACTTATGTAGAAGATCCCATGTAGCCACTAGTCTCTCTAGGGAGAATCCTCAAATCTCCATTTCCATTCCTCATGCATACATCAAAATCCAACTATTATAAAAGTAATACATACCTTTTGAACCAATGGATGGATCTGATGTATCTGAGCACTTTAGACCTTCCTGGAAGCTTGATCTCATAATCTAGAACCTCTGCATCTTCATCTTCTCAAGTTTCCATGGCTTCACCAACATGTACTCACCCTATACACAGCCATCCCACGTACGTACTCACCTTATACACAGACAACCCACATGCATGTATGCACCCTATACACAGCCAACCCACGTATGTATGCACCCTATTTAGAGGCAACCCGCGTACATGTACTCACTCTATACAAAGACAACCTGTGTACGCCTCAGAAAATAGGTTTTTTTGTATTAGTTGTAATTCCGAGAGTTTCGTTGTCAACCCTTCATGCTACCTCAGACGTTCACAACTTCAAATGAATCCAGAAGTATTTACAATAGGCTTTACATAAGAAAATAGATACACAATATCTACAAGTGTGTCCTTAATGAGTGAGCTTTGCCTCTTATTTATATCTTCATGTAGCCTTACATTTTCCTTATTTTAGGGCTTCTCCATTTAAAATAATTTCTTTTGCAAGACACTTTGACTCTTGGGGGATTCTATAAGACTCATAAGGGTTCTCCAATTTCATATGGTCATAACTCTCTAACTGTGAGGAGTTATGTAACATTCCACATACCACAAGAAATGGGATGACAAGCAATATCCATCTAGGATAGTTTCACTGACAAATTCATTGTCCTTCATCTCATTATTCCACAATTAAGCATGGGTTCTCTCACTCCACAAAGTGTCTTCCCATGAGTTCATCCATCATTACTTCTTATCAACCATGACAGGACAATAATGAGTCATATCTACATCAAACAATATTGGGTCCATTACCCAAACCTTTGTGCTATGGGGATTTCTTCAAGGGTTGACATCAATGACAACCAACCGTAATCAACAATCTTCCCCTTTGTTATTGATGGAAACACTCTGATGCAATACTAAAATCATATCACTCATGCTCCCCCTAAAACCTTGCCTCTGTCCTCTGCATCTGATAAATATGCTCCTCCTGGAACCATGCCTCTGTCCTCTACATCTGATAAATCTTTTCTCCCCTTGGAACCATGCCTCTGTCCTCTGCATTTGACAAATCACTCCCCTTTTGTCATCAATGGCAAAGGTACCTTTCCATCCATGGCTGCTCCCCCTGACTGAACTGTCCTCTTAAGGTGTGTCCTCATGTACATCTAAGACATATAAGATAAGCATTAAAAAATCATTCATTTTTTAGTAGAAATAACTCCAATTCTTTGGCGAAGATATTCAAAGGCTTCATGTGGAAGTGGTTTTGTAAATATGTCTACCACTTGTTATTTTGTGCCCACATACTCAAATCTGATGTTCTTTTTTGTAACCTGCTCCCGTAGAAAGTGATACTTGATTGGAATGTGCTTCGTCTTGGAGTGCATCATCATGTTATTCGATATAATGATGGCGCTTGTATTATCACAATAGAATGGGATCGTCATACTAAACATGTATATCTATCAGATTTTGTTTCATCCAAAGAACTTGTGTACAACATGATGTTGTTGCAATATACTTTGCCTTGGCTGTAGATAAAGATATTGATGATTGATTCTTGCTTAGCCATGATACTAAACACTCACCTAAGTAGAATGTTGTTCCACTAGTGCTTTGTCGGTCATCAATACAACCTGCCCAATATGCATCTATGTAGGCAATAAATTATAGATCCTTTCCTTTTGGATACCATAATCCAAACTCTTATGTTCCTTTGAGATATCTGAAAATCCTCTTCATTGCTAAAACATGTGATTCCTTTAGTGCTGCTTGAAATAGTGCCACTTGTCCAACTGCCTGCATTACATCTGGTTTGGATGTTTTCACATATAGTAGGATTCCAATCATTGACCTGTATTGCCTTTGATCTGTAGACTTCAAATCATCATCTTTTCTCAACTTGCAACTGGTTTGCATGGGAGTGATAATTGGTTTGCAATCTTCCATTCTGAACCTCTTTAGCATTTCTCTGATATACTTGGTTTGAGAAATAAAAATTTCTTGGTTTCTTTGACTTATCTAAAGTCCTGGAAAGAAGGATAGTTCTCCAAGTAACGACATTTCAAATTCATTCTGCATATCTTTTGCAAATTTATGGCTTAACCTGTCATCATCACTACCAAAAATAATATCATCAACATAAACTTCAACTAATAAAATATTACCTTGACTTACCTTGATGTAGAGGTTGTTGTTTGCACTTCCTTTTCTGAACCCTGCCTGCTGCAGATACTTATCCAGTCTAGAGTACCATGCTCTAGGAGCATGTTTTAGACCATACAAGGCCTTCTTTAATTTACACACATAATCTATGTTCTCTGACAACTGAAATCCTTCTGGTTGTTCAATGTAGAATTTTTCTTCAAGTTCCCCATTCAGAAAAGATGATTTTATGTCCATCTGATATAATTTAACATTTTTGGAGCATGCATAAGCTAAAAACAAATGGATTGCTTCCATTCTGGCAACTGGAGAAAATGTCTCTTCAAAGTGGATTCCTTCAATCTGTGCATATCCTTTATATACCAATCTAGCTTTATTCCTTGTAACTTGTCCATATTCATTCAATTTATTCCTGAGAACCCATTTTGTGTCGATCACATTATTATTCTTTGGTCTTAGAACCAATTCCCAAGTGTCATTTTTCTCTATTTGGTCCAATTCTTCATCCATGGCCTTATTCCAAAATTCATCCTTACTGGCTTCTTCAAAACATTTTAGTTCAATTGTAGATATGAGTGCTAGGTGTGCTTGTTCTGGTGAACATATTCTTCTTCTAGTATCAACTCTTGCATATTTGTTTCCGATAATCTAATTTGAAGGATGATTCTTCTATACTCGTTTACTAGGTGTCTTTGGAGACACTTGTTGAACTTGCTCTTCTGCTTCTGTTGGATTCTCTTCATCTTCCTCTTCTACTTCTTTTTCATCTTTTGCTTCTTCTTCTGAGGGTTGTTTCATTGATTCATTTTCTTCCTTTGATTTTGGTCTACATGTTTCATCAATTGTTACGTTGATGCTTTCCTCAACCTTTTTCAATCTTAGATTGTAACACTTGTATGATTTCCTTGTACTTGATTAACAAAAAATTACTCCTTTGTCCACACAATTTTCAAACTTTTTCATTCCTCCATCTTCTCTTTTGATATAGCATTTTCTTCCAAAAACTCTGAAGTGCTTTACATTTTCTGATCTTCCTTTCAACAGTTCGTAATGAGTTTTGTTAGTGTTGTTTCTGAGCATTACTCTATTTTGAATGTGAACTGTTGTATGCATTGTCGGTGTCCAAAAAATATCTATCAATTTCGAATCCATTCACATTGTTTGATCCATTTCTTGTACTATCATGTTCTTTCTTTCAACAACTCCATTCTGTTGAGGTGTCCTAGCAACGGAGAATTGCCTTTTTATTCCATGATTTCTGCAGTAGTCCATGAATTCCTTCGAGGTGAAATCTCATCCATTATCTTATCTCAAGCATTTGATTTTTGAATCCATTTCATTTTCAACCATTTCCTTGTAGATCTTGAAGTTTTCAAAAGCTTCTGAATTATTCTTGAGAAATCAAACTGCAGTCATTCTTGTATGATCATCAACTAATAACATGAATTATTTCTCACCTTTTAAGCCCTTTGTTTTAGTTGTTCCAACTAGATCAGTATGCACAATTTCCAATGGTCTTGTTGTTGAATATTCCTTTGATTTAAACCTGGTCTTTGTTTGTTTTCCTTGTTGACAATGCTTGCATAAAGTTTTGGTTGGTTTCGTGATCTGGGGCATTTCTCTGGCTGCTTCCCTTTTGCTTACTTTGACAAGGCTATCAAAATGTATGTGACCCATTCTTCTGTGCCATAGCCAAATTTTATCTTCCTTTCCTAGACAACACTTTTCACTTCCAATTTCACTTAACACATATATGTTGCTTGAAGTTCTTGCAGCTGTAGCAATCAATTTCCATAAACCTTCTTTTCTTATCTCACACTTTTGTGAATCGAAATTAACTTTATGACCTTGGTCACACATTTGACTCACACTTAGAAGATTATGTTTCATATCTTCTACTAGTAGAATATTTTTTACCTTTTCATTCTTGTTCCCAATTCAGACTGTGCCTTTTCCAATAATTTTGGTTGAATCATCATTTCTGAAGGAGACTGATCCATCTCTTTCCTTTCGTAATGTAAGAGACTTGTCTCTATCACTTGTCATGTGTTTTGAACACCCGGTGTCAACATACCAATCACATTTCTTCTGCTTAGCTTTTAGAGAAATTGTGCATTCTTCATTGCTATATTGATCTTGCTTTCTTATCCATGTCCTTTTCTGAGGTTCCTGTCTATGACTATTTTTATTCTGTTGAGGTTCTTTAAGAGGGTCTGTCATTCTACACTCTTTGGCCATGTGTCCAAAATTGTTACATTTGTAACATTCCACTTCAGTGTTCAAATATTCAAACCTATTGTAACTTCTCCTATGTGTTTCACTAGGCCTTCTTGAATAACCCCTTTGTGTATTACTCTCAAAATGTTTATTGTTCCCGTTGTTAGCTCTGCAATTTATAGCTTTATGCCCAAAATTATTACATTCATAACATAAACCAAAAAATATAGTTTGATACCTGGGAGTTGAGGATATTTTGAAAGGAGGTTCTCTTGTGAATCCTTATTCTTCTTGAGGCCTATTTGACGATTGTTGATTCTGAAATATGAATCTTCTCAATGGAGGAGTGTCCCTATAATCTTCCTTGTATATCTTCATATCCCCTTTGATTGTTTCTACATAGCTTTTTGGATATGTTTCTTTCTCTGTTGTTTTGGAGATTGATCCCTTTTCTTGCTGATTGTATCCAAGTACGGTCTTGTCAAAATGAGATTTTTGACTGTTGATAATTTCATCCAATACTTTTGAGCTATTCTGCATATTTTTGTTTTGAATATCCTTTCTTAATGTGACAATATATGCTTCCAAGTTTCCAATGATCCTATCATTTTCTTCTAGATTTTCTTTGAGTGCTTCTTCAATTCTTTTATCTTCTTCTATTTGAACCTTCAATTTTGTGATCATTTGTTCTATTTCTTGAGTGTCTTCTTTCAAGTCTAGTTCTTCTTGTATTTTCTTGTTTTTCTTATTTTCTCCTCTGATAACTTCTATAGTGCACATTAATTCTTCTCAAAAGTCAACTTCTTCCTCTTCAATTTCTTCTTTGACCTCTTCATATTCTTCTTTGGCTTATTCATATTCTTCTTTGGAGTATTCTTTGTCAGAGTCTTTTACTTCCATGAATAGAACTCTTCCTGTCTCACTGTCACTAAATTCATGTTCATCTGATGATGAGATATCTTCTTTGGTGCATGTTGGAATGTATTATTTCATTTTTTATAATCTTGGTTCAAAGGTTGGAGCCGCCCTTCTTTATAAATAAGTAATAGGTTATAATTAAGCCCAAAAAGCTGGATTTCGGGTTCTCGCGTATTTCACGATGTACCTACTAAGCCCCAGTATCCCGACGCACAAAGTAGCGATAAGGTTTAGTTCTAACCACCGTTATCGATCCGCTAAGTAAAGATTGTTTGATGTAATCACCTCGTGCTCTCGTGTTTCGGGAGTTACTTGTCGAACACTTTCCAAACCTCTGAGATGTGAAGTTGCGAAGTCTTTTCAAGTCACTCAGATAAATATCAAGAGTAATCTTTTTAAACCATAGTTAGTCTCTATAGTAATTTCGCGACTCGATGATTCTTTCCTTAAAATGAAACACCTTGGTCACTCCGATCCCTGAAGTCACGATATTAATTAATTAAGATGGGTTAATTAAAATCTTAAGTTAAATCACAAATTATAAATAATTTCTCACCATCGCGACTTCGGGCTTTTGGGTCTCAAAGTATAGAAGTGAAATAGTCCGATACGACGAGCGCTGAAAAGGGGATAAAGGACTAAAAGCACAAAATTAAAGGAGATAAGATGGATTAATTAATGCCTTGAGTAGATTTTAACCTTACGATCTACAGATGAATCTTTTAACGTTTTTTCCCTTTTCCCAAGTTACGAGTCGTCAAATATTTATGACATTTATTTGAATGTCATTGAAGTGATTGACAATAAGATCCCACTTATTCGCTAAAATATTTCCATTAAATCATTTAACCATTCTGTCGACAAGGACTAGCACAAACTTAAGTGTTTAAGAAGAGGGTTGTCTTTCGTTATCTCAACTTTCCTTTTTATTGTGCGCAAAGCTATTTCACCAGGATAACTTCTGTCTGTGTTTTCAATCTTTTGCAATAGGGGATCTAATTGCAAGGTCATACACCATGGATCCACAAAAAGCACCCAAGGCAGTCGTTGAGAGCTCAGGCCAAGGTTCAGATATTGTTTCTGATACTTCACATCGAAGTATCAATACTATTAAAACATGTACGCATATTTCCAATATTCTGCAGCCCGAGGTGATAAATTGCTCGGATGATTCCTATGATGAGGAGAACGATGACATGTCCACCAAATACAAAATCATTTCTCAAGCAGAGATGCAAAAAATATGAGCAAGGCCAAGCCTTCTCCCCTATTATGATATGGTTAGATGGGCACTGGACCATGTAGACCTCCTAACCAGAACAATTTTCAACGAACAGAGGGAAGCAGTCGGGTCTTTTAGACCAGAGCACCTACATGCAATGTATAAATTGTCACCCACTCCAAATCTTATTTACAATACCGAATTCCTGGAGGAGTTCAAAAAGAAGGAATGCGAGCAGTTCGGGAAAAATTTATCCGATCTGATCAAAGACTGGGTTTCACACCCCGCGAAATCTAGGGCCGATACTAATGGAATTTATTCAATCACCTATTTAGAGCCACAGTTCAAGTATGTAGCGATGATGATCTATAGACTGTACGGGAAGGAGGACACAACTCACTTTTTCCTCCAATGGGTACTGCTCATTTATACAGTCGCTGAAGGTTTTTCTTTCGATTGGGCCAAACTGATGTCGGACAGTCTCACCAGTCGAATTACTAAATATCGAGCGTAGAAAGCCAATGGGAGAACATCTTCATTCTTTATGTTTGCCTACATCATGGATGTTATTTGCTTCATGAAACCTTTCCCATTGATGAGTTGGAGCTGGACTCCGTCTGATGTTGAGCCTATCCATGTCTACCACTCGAAGCTTTGGGAGGACAAGGCCAAAGATTTCATCTACGAGGTTTTTAACTGGGTAATGGTACTGATGCATGTTGCTATCTTCAGCCATCTACCTCCCTAGATTTCAGATAACATCACGACCAACCTAAGTAATTTAGCAGATTGGTATATAGAAGCAGAGTATTCATACATCAGGGTTTTCGGCACCTCCGTTCACCCCCATGTTTTGTTATTATTTCTGTCAGATAAGCTAATATGTCGCGAGATCTCCAGGAAATATGTTCTTGGTGGACAAGACAAGGAGCTCAAAGGACTGTCGAAGAAGGTATGGCCACCCTTCCCCATTCACATTGGGTCATACTCTTTATTAGATTTTTGCCATGCCAAAGCCGAGGCCACAGATTTGGAGGAAATGAAGTTGGTGAACATTGAGTTCAAAAGGCATGACCCAAATAAGGTTGTGAGTAATCACTTGGTGAATTGTGGCCTGAAGAGATATGAACACGAGGATTCACCCCATGCTGAAATCTTCCGAGGTGCGAGGTCCTAATCTGAAGTCTTGAGCCGGATTCAGGCCTTGCCACCCAGAGATATGGTCGATTTCCTCAAATTCGAGGAACATCAAAAGAGTTTCCTCCCCCTAATTTTACAGGGAAAAACCCCAAAGCTTCCAGACATAAAACAGACAGAAGCCAAAGTCTCAAAGAAATCAAGTCTTGGCAAGGAGAAAAATCGGGAAGGGACAGAAGAAAAGGATACCTTGGAATAGGGAGCCAAAATCCCTGATCGAGAAGAGAAAAACCCAGAGGTAGTTGCGCCAAGAAAGAGGGTACTAAATCAAGATGAGATACCCTCACAAAAGGTAGGCAACACCTCACTGACCACATCAAAAGAGCTGGTCACAAACACTACCCCTAAACAATTATCTAGGGAAATTGATAGTCCGATTGTTGTTATCATACCCTTACAGTTCACAAAGGGGAATCCCGATGCAGGATATATTTTCAATGAAGATATAACACCCATTTCCATGAAAGAGTTACCTCCAAATGAATTTTTATTTGATAAGAAAAGGAAGGTCGTAGTGAAGCAAGAATCCTATCAAAAAGAGGGCACAGTGGCTAAAAGGTTTAAAATCCTGACAGAAGGAAAGGCTGTAGAAGAGGAGGAATTCACCAACGTGATAGAAGGAACACTGGGGGCTTAAGCTATAGCCAATCAATACTCAGATAGAAATTTGAAGGCCCAGTTGAAACGGAAGAACCTCTTGATCGGTAAGTTGGAAGCTAAGGTGGCTACGGCGGAAGTAAATGCCAGCGATGAGATGAGAAAAAGTCTCGAGCAAGCCCGAATAGTCGATCTGCAGGAGATCGAGAAAATTAGATCCAACCTTGAGCAGGTGCACCAGTCAGTGCAAATAAGCCAAACACAGGCAAGCCAGCAGGAGTAGCAAATTATACAGTTACAATCGAAATTGGATGTTGTCGAAAACCAAGTTTTAGACATAAAGGTTTTTCAAGCCTAGGCTACCGAAATCCGGTAGAAGGTATTATCGGTTCAACAAGACTTTCTTGCAAAAGTGGGAAGCATTCAGCATCACTTTCAGATGATAGATCAAATGATAGAAGATATATCTTTGTGAGAAAGAGAAGCTGGGGTGGCTCAGGTTGCTTTCCAAGATGTTGTGATAGCCAAAATGAACATAGAGGTGGTCAGTAGCTCCAAATTATCCACCGCAGAACAAACTAGAGGGAATATCTTACCAAAGGCTTGGGAGAAGAATATATCAGAGAGCAGGGGAAGAGCTAAGGAGGTGAGAAATTCTTGTGAAGAAAGATTCACCTTGATAAATAAATCTTTGCTAGACCTTGATAAGGAAGGCAGTGTTGGGATGCTGGGAAAAATCAATATAGTTAAACACCTGATAGATATCAAGGAAAATGAAGAAAAGAAGAAAGATGAAATATCCCAAATAAGCCAGGTTGATATGGTCCAAGTGGACAAATGGCTAGTACATCCAAGCCTACAATTGCATTCTATCGTCACGGAAGACCGACAAGTGGGAAAAAGGTTTCCATAGTTGGCGAAAAGTTGTTACACCTTTGAGGCCAACAACCAAGCAAAGCCTTCTAGGTTGATATCCCAGTTGGTTGAAAGGTGTGTCAATTGCATTGAGCAGGTGAAAGGGCAGGCTTCTGGTGTTAAATAGCGACATATGTCAATCCATTCTATTTCTGGAGCCAGAGGAGCAAAGAAAGGAAGGCGTTACGCCTGCATGGGGGAAGACAAAGAGCGAGGAAATGAAACACTTCCTTTCCTCAATTGTAATCAAAGGTTTCTAGAATGAATGGAATTTGAAGTGTTTTTTAGGCTTGTATAAATAGGCATTTTGAAAAAAACCGAGAGGCTTTTTTTTTGGTTAGATTGTAATAGAGAAATTTTCCATCGCTAGGAATTAATACAAAGAGAATTGAAGACTCCATATTCCGTCAATATTGAGTTATGTGCTTTCTTCTGTTATTTCATGCTTCGTGACATTTTTATATGCATCTCTGATGAATTCTTTGACGACAATTTGGTACAACCTCTACTGTGGAAATCTTGTTTTAGTTATCTAATTATTTGCATCTTTTGCTCTGTATTGGCTATTAGCAGGTACAAGACCTATGGATTACCTAGATCGCTATATTTTACGCTTCATTAAAGTGTTTCTCTTATTTTTCTTCCTCTGTTACAGCGTGAGATTCCTCTCAAAATGATGCCTCACATTGTCTGACAGCTTTATGTTTTTCTTTCGTTTCATGCATGGTTCCAAATTTTTAACTCAGTTATGAAAGACTGCCTTCAATTTGTTAAACTATTAATTTGTCTCACGGGATTTCTTTTTCTCTCGTATAAATCAAAAATTTGAATCAACAACTCAAAAAACAAAACAATAGCCTCTTAAATCTTTGTTCCTTAAATGATTGTCCATGTTGCAAGGCAACCTCACATAGAACCTGACCTCTCAGACCAAACCAACATCGCCTTAAACCTCTTTGACACTATCCTAAGAACTGCAACCACCTGGTTCGAACTAGAACGTTCGTGGGCAGCCATTGAATGAGACATAACCATGAAAGAACAAGTGGAAGTTAGAGACAGACAACTTAGAAATCAACTATAGTTTCTCTTCCAGTTGCTTGCTCCTTCCCTTATCTTTTACCCTTTTGTGGATGCCTAGAATCTATATTTCCTAGCCTTAAGTACAAAATCCGGAACAACATCTTTCTGGCGTCGTATCCGGGGACAGAGAATCGTAGTCACTTTCCCCTGAGAGAACGACATTTCCAAGTTTCATTTTTGATAGTGAACAAAGAGGGAAAACCTTGTTAAGGCTGAACCTTTGTCATTCATTTTGCGGCTACACTTTTAAGTAAGCTGGCATCCTTTCAAAGGAACACCAGACAAAACCTAGATGCTAAACAGACCGTGCCAGTTTCGAACCCTGAAAAAATACTAAAACCAAGGGGTCTTTTCAAATAAAACGTTGTTGTTTACCAACCCAAGTCTACTCAGTCTAAAGATATGACCTTTCTTGAACCTTCATCCTCACGAGAACCTTCTCTCAAAAAAAAAATCGAACAGTACTATCGAAGTCGAGACCCTAAAATCTGAGCAAATCCTACCCGAGATTAAGACCGAAACCTCTCCGATTACCTCTTACATTAGTAGGGGTGACATGCTTGCCATAAATCTCATCCCTATTGATATCTCATCGACTCTCAATATAAACCTCTCTGTCACTCAAGGCCTTGAAGAAGTTTCCACGCCCACGAACATGACACTGGTGGGATCTCCCATTTATATATCCTACAAGTCAGAGGAACCGAGTCCTCGCTTACCCTCTCCCCCTTTTCCAACTTTCACCTTCCCTGGTAAAAAGTTCCCCGATTTTTTCCCCCTCAACCTCGAGGAATCTAGAGAGTCACTATACATCTTCGCCAACCCTCTTTATAATGCACCAATTTCCTCTCCTAGTTCATCCATGGTTGTCGTCGGAGGAGGAGTAGGGGGAGCAAGAGGTCAAGGCCAACAACCTCCCCCCAGGGTTTTCACCAAAGTGGTTGCTAGATACGCTCCCTTGGTCCTTCTTGTACCCCTCCATGATTTACCCAAAAACTATATGAAAAACTTACTCAAGTTCACAGGAGAAGGGGATCTAACCGCAGTCGAGCATATCAATGTCTTCGATCAATTTGTTGATATTATAGGTCTCGAACATGAGGATTTGTATTCCCGTTTGTTTGTCCAAACCTTCAAGGGACAGGTGAGAAATTGGTTTTGGAGAATGCCCCAGGTTCAATATTATCCTACGATGCGTTAGAAGACCTATTTCTCAAACAATGCGGTGAAAGAAAGGATCATTTATACTATTTAACCGAGTTCGGGTCTTTAAGGAAAAAGGGATCTAAAACTGTTATGGAATTTATCCAAAGATTTAACAAAATGTACAATAAGATCCCCATTGAAGTTAAATCGTCCCAAACCGTAGCCAAGGTAACTTTCGCAGGAGCTTTTGAACCCAATTTCACTCTACTATTAAGAGAAAGGAGAGGGGCCAACTTAACCCGAATGCAATATGACGCTATGGAAATTGAGTCAAACATGATGGCTTCAGGTAAATTAAAAACAAAAATCGAAACAAGAAACAGGGAAACCAAACGTTTTACAGAACAAGCGGGTCCCTCTAGATCTGGAAGGTCCTCAGATGACAAAATGGATGACATGAATAGGATAATAAAAGATCTATCAAACAAAATCTCAAGCATGGAGCTAGACCAATCCAAATCTGATCAATTCGTTAAGAGAGAATTCAGGAGAAACCCCAATCCTCAGATTCAACAAAGACGGATTAAAAATGAAGATCAAAAAATTCAAACACCTCTAAAAAATGAAATTTTTATTGGAGGAAATGATATGCAAGAGTTCGAGGATTTGGAAGAAGACGTAAACAATTTAGGCGATGATTGTATACAACCTCACTTGACGAAAGAAGATTATGAGAAATCTCTAAACATTGGACAACCATCAGGTGTAGATAATAGCCTAAACAATGCTAATGATCTCTCTTATCAAGGAATGTCCAACACCATAATGGTTGAGCTCTAGCATAAATACAATCTGAGGCCTAAAAACAAACCCGTGTCGACTGCTCAACCCAAGAAAATTTTGCCTAGGGGTGAAACATACAATCTCGTCCAGAGAGAGATCGAGACGCGAAATAACAAAGGGGTAGACTCACAGAATATCAACGTAAAGGAGGCTGAAACACAAGCGAGAAGAACTAATATAGTTGAAATGCAGACACCTAAAATGACCAGAACCGCCAAAAATAAAATAGTGCAAACAAATAAGATGGATAGGAAAGAGTCTGAAGTTTCAGCCAAGGAAACAGATAAAATTGTGAGAAGTTTCTGCCTAGAAAATGAGATAAATAAGATCAAGATACCAATACCTTTGGTCTAGTTGGCGAAGAATCCTATGTACCGAAAGCAAATAATCAAGATGATAAATTTTTCAAATTTAGAGAGTCATTCTAACATGATAAATCTGGAAGATGATAAGCCTAATATCACTTTTGGTCCACATTTTGAAGGTGCCAGAGATACCGTCGCCCCCTTCTATATTACCCTAAAAGTACACGATTGACTATTGCATAATTGCTTGCAGACTGTGGGGCCTCTCATAACGTAATTCCCAAATCCATTATGGATATACTAGGTCTCGAAATCACTAGACCCTATGGAGATCTTTACTCATTCGATTCTAGGAGAGTTAAGTGTATGGGCATGATCAAAGATTTAGTAGTCTCCCTTACCTAGATTCCAGTAAAAAATGTCCTAATGGATGTTGGGGAGCCAAGCTCAGGGGATCCCTTCAGCTGGATATGACCTACGCCATGATCCTTGTTTTTGGCGGGCAGTTCACTTGGTTATACAAGGAAACACGGTTGGCATGTATGGTAAGTGATCCTTAGAATCCTAACAATTACCCAGTTTAAATCGTCAATCAAGACCTGGGAAATTGTATTCTGTCTTTTGACGATAGTGAAAATAATTGTATGAAAGAAAGTTATATTAATGAAATCAAAATTGAAAAGACAGCTAAAAATGTGTATAGCACTGGAACTTGGAAAATGTTTTTCGATGGTTCTTCGTCGTGTGAAGGAGCAGGTGCGGGCGTGCTTTTCGTAGTACCTGAAAATGAATTCGTCATCCCCTTCTCTTATAGACTACAGTGGGACATAGACTACACAAACAATGTATGTGAATATTAAGCTCTAGTCTTGGGACTGGAAGCTGCCAAGAAGCTAAACATAAAGAACTTAGAGGTCTATGGGGATGCATAACTGATTGTGAAGTAGGTAAATCGATAGTACCATGCCAAGCACCTGAGACTGAGGTCCTACAGAAATTGCACCTGGGATCTAATGGAAAATTTCTTTTCGTCAGTAAAGGTTCATTTCATCCCATGAGCCGAAAACCAGTAAGACGATTCACTAGCCAAAGCAACATCGAATTTTGCACCCCCTATCGCTTTCAAATTAAAGTACCACATAGAGGTAAGGCACAAACCATCTATACCAAACAACATACAACATTGGCAGGTATTCGAAGATGACAAACATATACGAAAGTTTATGGAAATGGTGGATGATTTCTCTAAAACACACATTGAATAGGAAAACCAAAATGACCATACCTGGATTATGCAGGAAGGGGAGGAGCCTCAGGAGTTCCAAGAAAAAATTGCAAATCATCCCATGCTAGTGTTAAAAAATAATCAGATCCCTAAGGGCCTGATACCTATGGAAAGGTTGTTTGACCAAAACGACATGCCTCTGAAGTCTACCTTGCAGCCCCAACTAGAGGAGGTCGAAGACTGTGACATAGGTACCACTAAAGAACCTAGGATAATGAAACTATCAAAGTACCTCCCTCTCGAGATGAAAAGAAAGTATGAAGACTTACTTGGGTAGTACAAGGATGTTTCTGCATTGACTTACGATGAGATGAGAACCTATGACACCTCTGTGATCGAACACAAGATACCTTTGAAACCAGGAGTTAAACCATTCAAACAAAAGCTCAGAAAAATCAACCCCATTTTATTTCCCATGGTCGAAAGAGAAGTGAAAAAACTATTAGACGCAAAAATAATCATGCCTCTTAGGTACTCTGACTGGGTGGCGAACCTAGTCCCAGTCACGAAAAAGAGTGGGGAAATCAGACTGTGCGTGGATTTCAGAAGCCTAAATAAATCCTCTCTCAAGGACAATTATCCTCTAGCCAAGATGGATCATGTATTAGAAAAGGTAGTTGGTGCTAATAGAATGTCGATGATCGCTTGATTTTTGGGTTACAATGAGATCGTGGTCAACGAAAAGGATAAGGAAAAAACAGCTTTCACTATGCCTTGGGGTGCATTCATGTATGACAAAATGCCTTTTGGTTTGATGAACGCAGGTGCCACCTTCCAGAGAGCTATGGACATCGCCTTCGTCGGTGAAAGAGACAGACTCGTGGTTATTTACCTCGATGACCTGACTGTGTTCTCTAAATCTGACGAAGACCACCTGATACACCTCCAGCAAACATTTGAGAAATGTCGAAAGTTTGGTTTGTCCTTGAACCCCAAAAAGTCTCATTTCGCGATGCAAGAAGGTAAACTCTTGGGCCATATTGTGTCTCGGGATGGAATTAAAATCGATCCTAAAAGGGTTGAAGCTATAGACACCATAAATATTCCTAGAAACATTAAATAAATTCAGTCTTTTTTAGGAAAAATAAATTTTTTGAGAAGGTTCATTCTGAATTTTGCTGAAATCGTGAGATTGATCACAGATATTCTCAAGAAAAATAGCGCAGTCAAATGGATGGCCGAAGCCAAAGCATCATTTGCTTGGATAAAGAAAGTTATAAGCGAAGCACCTGTACTAGCGAGCCCTAACTACCTGAAGGAGTTTTTGATTTTCTCATTTGCATCTGAACACACAATTGCGGAAATGCTCCTCCCAAAAAATGAGGAAGGTTTCGAGCAACCGATAACATTCTTCAGTAAAAGTCTTAGAGATTTCAAATTAAAATATGATATAATGGAAAAACAAGCATACACTATGGTAAAGGCACTAAAAGCTTTCAGGACTTATGTGCTACACTCCAAGGTGATAGAATATGTACCTACTTGTGCTGTAAAAGACATATTGGTACATCTCGATAGTGACAGAAAGAGGGGTCGGTGGCTCACCAAGATTCAAGAATTCGATCTAGAAGTGAAGCAGACAAAACTGGTAAAATGACAGGGTTTGGCTAAGATCATGGCTGAAATGAATTTCCAAGCACTCGGGATAAATAAACTGTAGGAATATGAAGGAGATGTTGACATAGATGCTTTTGATGACCAAATATCTTTGACTAAAATTGAAGAGAGGTTTGTTTCATCAAGCTGGTATAAATACATATTCTCCTACTTATTGACCCTGAATTTCCCTGATGATCTATCTCCATCTAAGACCAGGACACTAAAGCTGCATGCAGTGAAGTACTGTATATCCAAAAGCAAATTGTATTGGAAGGACCTATTAGGCTTGCTACTGGTTTGTCTAGTGGAATCTGAAATAGAAAAGGTCATAAATGAATTTCACAAAGGGGTATGTGGAGGACATCACGCGTGGAGGGTGATAGCTTATAAAATCCTGAGAGAGAGATATTATTGGCCTAGGATATTCTCATATGTCAATGCCAAAGTCAGAGCCTGCAACCCTTGCTAGTTGTTAGCAGGAAAACAAAAACTCCCAGCTCTACCTCTAGTCCCAATAAAAGTAGAAGCCCCCTTTAAACAATGGGGATTGTATTTTATAGGAGAAATCAACCCACATTCCAGCGCTCAACATAAATGGATCCTGACTGCCACAGATTACTTCACCAAATGGGTGGAGGCCATTCTGACTAGAAAGGTGACTGATTTAGTGGTTATAGATTTCCTGGAAGAGAACATACTATCCAGATTCGGTTGTCCCCGAAAGATAGTCACGGACAATGCCCAGGCATTCAAGTCTCTGGAAATGGTTAGTTTTTGCCAAAAATATAACATCGTATTGGGCCACTCCACTGCATATTACCCTCAAGGAAATGGGTTAGCCGAATCATCAAATAAAAGTTTAATTACCATAATTAAGAAAGTGTTCAATGAAAACAAAAAATCTTGGCATGTGCATCTCAAGTATGCTTTGTGGGCAAATTGGATAGGCACGAAGAAATATATTGGCACCTCGCCTTTCCAACTGTTATACGGGACTGACGTGGTACTACCTATAAATCTAGCGCTCCCTGTGATGAAGCTCTAGCAAGATGAGAAAGAAGAGCCAAACCATGTCACAAGAAGAATAAATCAGTTGATTGAGGTCCAACAACATAGGACCTAGGTGGACGAAAGGATGCATAAATACCACTACAACATGAAAGCATTATTCGAACATAAGGCCAAACATAGATACTTCCTCCCCGGTGATTTGGTTTTGAAATGGGATGCTAGAAGGGAAGACTCGGCAAAACATGGTAAATTTGATCATATCTTGTATGGACCATTCAAAGTCTCATCTTCTGAAGGGACGAATTCATTTCTGTTAGAGAATTTGGATGGTAAAATCCTCAACGCCCCTATCAACGAGCATTATTTAAAGAACTATATGCAATAAATGAGTTTTGAATCTCCACGGTATATACCGGTTTGTGTTTTCTTCTTTTTATAGTTTTTCGGTAAGCTCACTTTCAACGAAAATAAAACAGGTTTGTGATTTCCTAGAAGTAGAGATATGAAATTTCCAACACATCGAATCCCATAAATCTTGAGGGTATTGATACTCTTCATGTTTTTTCTTACAGGATTCTGACTTACAACCCAAACAGCAAAAGAAGAAAACAGACGATTATGTATCAGGAAATTGACTCACCCAGAACAGGTGAAAAAATATTTTAGAAGAGAAGGAAATGGTAAGGTGAAGGTATGAATTTCCAAAGTATCTAGGTTTTCAAACAAATATCACTTAAACGTAGCATGGTCTCACGAGTATGATATATTCACCCGACATGTCCTTAAAAGAACAACTTTTACAATGGATTCTAAAAGGGCTCACCCCCCCCCCCCAAAAAAAAAAGAGGGGTTTCCAAGAGTGAGGATTGCGTGTCAACGTCCGGTTTTTTGAAGTCCAAAGCCTTATCATTTTTCCTTTTCATCCCTGGCCTTCTCTCCTTAAGCTCTGACACCTTCCCATGCCCTCCACAAAGGAAGAAGAGGTTACGCTTTAGTTCTGGAATTTGGCGAACGAATCTTAGAAAATAAGTTCGCCTTCACGACTCCTCGATCTCCTGCTAAAATGAAGTTATGCGTAGGTTGATCCTAACTCTCTTAGGTATTTTAACAGGTTTCAAATGGTTAATACTTGCTTAGAGGAAGACCCCTGGAAATAAATTCTCCCATAAAATTCCTGCAGACTAGGATGTTTTGAAGGTCAAGAGAAAGTTGGTCCAGAGTGCTCAAAGCAAGGTGACAGGCCACTGTAGCGAGTATTACACAGATATCACCCCTGGTATACTTTACCAAAGTGATTTCCCCCACTTCATATTCCAAAAGTAAAATATAAGACAGATGGTGAAAGGAAATTCATAATTGATTTCCCCCATCTAGTCCAAAGAGATGATGAAAGGAAATTCATAAAATGATTGCCCTCATCTTAGCATTTAAATGCAAAATCACAGTTTGGAGTGGTGAAAGGAAATTCAATAAAGGGCACCAGATAACTTCACCGAGGTATTGAACAAACTCGTTGGCAGTGAAGCAATATATAAGATATATGTAAGGTTGTCATACGTAAATTATATTACACTCTGGTAATTAGCCTTTTCGAAACTGGATCTACAACCCAAGTTCATGCAGGTCTCCCTGATTTAAAGCATAGAATTTGCTTCATTTTGATGCAAGATAAAACCTACAACACATGTTGAATTTCCTAAGATCGTTTGGACCGTCTTAAGTAGACCCGATGTCAGTCTTGAGAAAGGGAAAGTTGTCGAATGGACTGCAATTGAGTTTAGAAAGCGTGTCGACTTTTGAAAGTTTTCCGGAAATAAAGTTGAAACCTCAAAGTTCCCTCTATATCCTCCTTCCAAACAAGTTTCACAGAAGCAGGTTAATGACTCCATTTACCCAATATAGGCACTTGGTCTACTGTTCTTCCCGTCACGCGAGGAGACGAGATCCCTAGTTGGAGCCTATGTTGGAACGTATTATTTTATTTTTTATACTCTTGGTTCAAAGGTTGGAGCTGCCCTTCTTTCTAAATAAGTAAGAGGTTATAATTAAGCCCAAAAAGATGGATTTTGGGTTCTCGCGTATTTCACGATGTACCTACCAACCCATGGTATCCCGACACACGAAGTAGCGATAAGTTTTAGTTATAACCACCGTTATCGAGCCTCTAAGTAAATATCATTTGATGTCATCACCTCGTGTTCTCGCGTTTCGGGATTTATTCGTCAAACACTTTTCGAACCTCCGAGATGCGAAGTTGCGAAGTCTTTTCAAGTCACTCAGGTAAATATCAAGAGTAATGTTTTTAAACCGTAGTTAGTCTCTATCGTAATTTCATGACTCGACGATTCTTTCCTTAAAACACAACACCTTGGTCACTCCGATCCCCGAAGTCGCGATATTCATTAATTAATATGGGTTACTTAAAAGCTTAAGTTAAATCACAAATTATAAATAATTTTTCACCATCGCGGCTTCGGGATTTTGGGTCTCAAAGGCTAAAAGTGAAATCATCTGATATGATGAGCACCGAAAAGGGGATAAAGGACTAAAAGCATGAAATTAAAGGAGCTAAGATGGATTAATTAATGCCTTGAGTATCTTTTAACCGTACGATCTACGGATGAAGATTTTAACGTTTCTTCCCTTTTCCCAAGTTATGAGTCGTCAAATATTTATGGCATTTATTTGAATTTCATTGAAGTGATTGACAGTAAGATCCCACTTATTCACTAAAATATTTCCATTAAATCATTTAACCATTCTGTCGACAAGGAATAGCACAAACTTAAGTGTTTAAGCAGAGGGTTTTCTTTCGTTATCTCAACTTTCCTTTTTATTGTGCGCAAAGCTATTTCACCAGGATAACTTATGTCTGTGTTTTCAATCTTTTTCGAAAGGGGATCTAATTGCAAGGTCATACACCATGGCTCCACGAAAATCGCCCAAGGAAGTCATTGAGAGCTCAGGCCAAGGTTCAAATATTGTTTCTGATACTTCACCTCGAAATATCAATACTATTAAAACATGGACGCATATTTCCAATGTTCTGCAGCCCGAGGTGATAAATTACTCGGATGATTCCTGCGATGAGGAGAACGATGACATGTCCACCAAATACAAAATCGTTTCTCAAGTGGAGATGCACAAAATAGAATCAAGGCCATAGCTTCTCCCCTATTATGATATGGTCAGATGGGCACTGGACCATGTAGATCTCCTGACCAGAACAATTTTAAATTCACAGAGGGAAGTAGTCCAGTCTTTCAGAACAGAGCACCTACAGGCAATGTATAAATTGTCACCCACTCCAAATCATATTTACAATACCAAATTCCTAGAGGAGTTCAAAAAGAAGGAATGCGAGAAGTTCAGGAAAAATTTATCTGATCTTATGAAAGACTGGGTTTCACACCCCGCGAAATTCAGGGCCAATACTAATGGAATTTATTCATTCTCCTCTTTAGAGACACAGTTCAAGTATGTAGCGATGATGACCTATAGAATGTATGGGAAAGAGGACACAACTCACTTTTTCCTCCCATGGGTGTCGCTCATTTATACAGTCACTGAAGGTTTTTCTTTCGACTGGGCCAAACTGATGTCGGACAGTCTCACCAGTCGAATTACTGAATATCGAGCACAGAAAGCCAATGGGAGAACATCTTCATTCTTTATGTCTACAGACATCATGGACATTATTTGCTTCATGACACATTCCCCATTGATGAGTTGGAGCTGGACTCCATCTGATGCTGAGCCTATCCATGTCTACCACTCAAAGCTTTGGGAGGACAAGGCCAAAGATTTCATCTATGAGATTTTTAACTGGGTAATGGTATTGATGCATGTTGCTATCTTCAACCATCTTCCTCCCTGGATTTCAGATAACATCACATCCAACCTGAGTAGTTTATTATATTGGTATATAGAAGCAGAGTATTCATACATCAGGGTTTTTTACACCTTCGTTCCCCCCCATGTTTTGCCGTTATTTCTGCCAGATAAGCTAATATGACACGAGATCGCCAAGCAAGTTGTGCTTGGTGGAATAAGCGAGGAGCTCAAAGGACTGTCGAAGAAGGTATGGCCACCCTTCCCCATTCACATTGGGTCATACTCTTTATTAGATTTTGGCCATGCCAAAGCCAAGGCCACGACTCTGAAGGAAATGAAGTTGGTGAACATTGAGTTCAAAAGGCACGACCCAAATAAGATTGTGAGTAATCACTTGGAGAATTTTGGCCTGAAGAGATACGAACACGAGGATTCACCCAATGATGAAATTTTTCGAGGTGCGAGACCCCACTCTGAAGTCTTGAGCCGGAATGAGGCCTTACCACCAGGAGATATGGCCGATTTCCTCAAATTAGAGGAGCATCAGAAGAGTTTCCTCCTCGTAATTTTACAGGGAAAAATCGTAAAGCTTCCAAACATACAACAGTCAAAATCCAAAGGCTCAAAGAACTCAAGTCCTGGCAAGGAGAAAAATCAGAAAGGGACAGAAGAAAATATTACCTCGGAACAGGGAGCCAAAATCCCCGATTGAGGAGAGAAAAACCTGGAGGCAGTTGCGTCAGGAAAGCGGGTACTAATTCAAGCTGAGATACCCTCGCAAAAGGTAGGCAACACTGTTGGACAACTGAGAGGGGGGGGGTGAATCAATTGTTACCGTGCTTAAACAATTATGCTTCTTTTAAACTCTTTGAAAAAACATTGAATGATGATCACATTAATGCAGGGAAATAAACAATGGCACATTCAACATCAGTCACATATATGAGAACCACAGAGACAGATATTTCCCGAGGAAACCCATACAGGGTAAAAACCTCTTTGTCTTTATATGATAAGTAATAGTTACATTCTTTACATTATCATACATATGAGCACCAACTCATAATGAGGCTACAACCTCTATTTTGCAAGATGCAACTTGCAGAGAGCACCAACTCTTTGTTTTCTCTAGCACCCACTAGAAGGAAGCACCAACTCCCTGGTTTCTCTAGCACCAACTAGAAGGAAGCACCAACTCTCTAGTTTCTCTAGCACCAACTGGAAGGAAGCACCAACTCCATGAGTGTTACCAGCACCAACTGGATGGAAGCACCAACTTCCAATCATACATGCACCAACCTATATAAAAGAGAACAAAAGTTCTCCCTTGCACCACCTTGCCACCTTGGTTTCTCTGGATGCAACCAGATGGAAGCTACAACTCCCTGTGTTCAAGCACCCACTTGAACCTATGAGGACAACAGTCCTCCCTAGTACCTCCCTTACACCCTGAAATATAAATCTTTGCTACTGAAACTTATTACAGTGATATGAAGTTCAACAATGTCTTACCAAACTCATCATTGTTCTGTTGCATTTCATTGCTCTGTCTGCCTCATCTCCTTTCTGCACACATTGCTTGTGCTGTCTATTCTTCTTCTTTTTATGCTCGGTGCGCCATGTCCATTCACTGCACAGTTCCTCTTCTCTGCAATTCAGCTGCTGCACTCTCCTCCTTATTCACACATGAATCACCTTCACCAACAACAACCACAACAATCTCCAACAGCAAAAATAACCCCTTCTCTTCTCTGTATCGTGTATATATATCTTTTGTGCATCTTGTGCATGCAATATTCGCCATTCTTCTACATGCTCATACCGCGCCAATCTCCTCCACATATCAAGTGTTCTACATGATCATCATCACGACTCTTCAACTTCTCTAGCAATTCGAGACTCTTCTTCTTCTCAGTGACAATCGAACTCACCTTCTCTGTTTCAGTTACAAGCCTCAATGCTCATCAGTTGTCAATCGCCTCCACGAACATCTTCATCCCTCTTGAAGATTCCCAGTGGCTCTTCACCTTCTCTGTTAATCATCCCAAGTGTCTTCGAGTCCTCTGGCTGAAACCATCAGTGGTTTCTAGCAGTTATACTATGTCGTGCTACAGTAGCCCTCCGATCTCCTTCAGGTTTATTTGCATCGTTGGATGAACTTTATTAATCTTTCCTTTAAATCGGGTTTCGACATTTCGGCATTCCTGTGGCCAAGTGTCTTGACACTTCATGTCATGATCTCCAAAGCTCTGATACAAAGATTTTCTATGTTAGCTCCTTCCTCTATATGACCATGGTAATAACCAAGCGCCTATGCAAAAATCACTTTTTTTGAATTCACGTTTCGTGGATCTGGAGATGAGGCATCTCGACTTTCCAAGTCGCGATCTTCGAAACCTCGAAATGGAGCTTATCTAGAATGACTCCTTCCCTTCTCATGACCATGGGCTGTGACCACAGCCTTATGCATAAGGCGCTTTCGCGATTTCGCATTTCATGAGTCTGGAGATGAGACATCTCGACTCTCCAAGTCGCAATCCTCGATACCCCGAAATGGCATGGGATCAACGGTCTTGATTAGAGCTTGATTCAACGACTGCGATTGAATCGCAATTTCGCATATCACGAAATTGGCATTCTTGTTGCATTGTTTACTTGCCTCTCCATGTTGCAATCCCCGAATTCCCGAAATGGACTTGGATTCAATGGTCCAGATTCAATCTTGATTCAACGGCTGTGATTGAATCGCGAATTCGCATATCGCAAAATTAGGATTCCTGTTGCATTGTTTCTTTGACAACTCCAACACGCGATCCTCAAAACTCTGACATGGTGTAAGTCTGCTGACGTCACATGTGTTAAATAACTGCCACGTGTCACCCTGATTCGTGACTTACATGTTCTTGGAATGTTGAATAAATCTAACACTTGTCATTACCTGGTTGTGCCACGTGTTCCTAGCTGACGTGGTTTGCTGACGTGAGTCGGATCGACAGTCTAGATCTTATCTTGATCTGATGGCTGCGATTAAATCATAATATCGCATATCGCGATTTCAGGATTCCTAATGTTAATAATCTTTGACATGTTTAACTTGCGATCCTTGAAACTCCTATTCATCACTCTTCTTGTCTATATTATGATCTAACGACCCTTGTTCATTCGGGAATTTTGAATGAGATCCAACTATCAGAAGTGCTTCTCGGGCCTTCAATCATTTTGTCAATGTTGCGTTGCCTTCGATCATTCGATCTTCCTGGACTTATCTTCTATTTTCCTGTTGATCATCGCTGCTGTACTCAAGCCATCATCACTACTGTACTTTCCATCAATGACAAGCATATGCTGCCTGTTAAACATTTTCCAACAATCTCCCCCTTTGGAATTGATGGCAACTAAGGCACCCTTAAGGCACTCAAATTATTTTCTCCCCCTTTGACATCAATGTCAAAGAAGAGGCATGCTCCCCCTAAGCTATTGCAGTAAGTTTAGGAGGCATTAGATATTCAAACAATACAAATCTCCCCCTAACAAGATGGACTCTTTTAGGTGTGAAACGAAATGACACCCAACTTCTGTCTGAGATATTCAAACAGTGTCTTGGCTAGGGGATTAGTAAAGATGTCTGCAATTTGTTCTATAGTGGGAATGTAATGGACCTGAACAATCTAATTGGTGACCTTCTCTCTCAGAAAATGATATTTTATGGGAATATGTTTTGTCTTGGAGTAGAAGACAGGATTTTTAGACACACTGATGGCACTCGTTTTATCACAATGAATTGGGATCGGTTCAGTGTATTTTACCTCTAAGTCTGCAAGTGTCTGAATCATCCATAATACCTGAGTGCAATAGGTAGCAGCAGTAATGTACTCTGCCTCTGTGGTTGATAAAGAAATGGAGCCTTTCTTTTTACTAAGCCATACTACTAAGGAGTCACCCAAGAAGAATGCTCCTCCACTGGTGCTTTTTCTCTCATCAACACAGTTTGCCCAATCTGCATCTGAATAGGCAGTCAATTGAAGACTTTGATTTCTGGGATACCACAGACCATAAGTCATTGTCTCTTTCAAATACCTGAATATCCTTTTGACAGCTTGCAAATGACTCTGTTTGGGTGCATCCTGATATCTTCCTACCATTCCTACAACATGCATTATGTCTGGGCGAGATGTTGTGATGTACAGTAGGCTTCCTATCATTGATCGATATGAGCTTTGATCAACATCAGGTGAATCATCATACTTGCTTAGTTTACATCCAGTT
>ML820230.1:57418-85110 GCA_009831015.1 Picea engelmannii
CCCTTGCACCACCCTACCACCCTGGTTTCTCTGGCTGCAACCAGATGGAAGCTACAACTCCCTGTGTTCAAGCACCCACTTGAACCTATGAGGACAACAGTCCTCCCTAGCACCTCCCTTCCACCCTGAAATATAAATCTTTGTACCTGAAACTTATTACAGTGATATGAATTTCAACAATGGCTTACAAGACTCATCACTGTTCTACTGCATTTCGTTGCTCTGTCTGCCTCATCGCCTTTCTGCACACATTGCTTGTGCTATCTGTTCTTCTTCTTTTTATTCTCGGTGCGCCATGTCCATTCACTGCTCAGTTCCTCTTCTGTGCAATTCAGCTACTGCACTCTCCTCCTTCTTCACACATGAATCACCTTCACCAACAACAACCACAACAATCTCCAACAGCAACAACAACCCCTTCTCTTCTCTGTACCATGTATATATATCTTCTGTGCATCTTGTGCATGCAATATTTTCCATTCTTCTGCATGCTCATACCGCGCCAATCTCCTCCACATATCAAGTGCTCTGCGTGATCATCATCGCGACTCTTTAACTTCTCTAGTAGTTCGAGACTCTTCATCTTACCAGTGACAGTCGAACTCACCTTCTCTGTTTCAGTTACAGGCCTCAATGCTCATCAGCTATCAATCGCCTCCACGAACATCTTCATCCCTCTTGAAGATTCCCAGCGGCTCTTCACCTTCTCTGTCAATCATCCCAAGTGTCTTCGAGTCCTCTGGATGAAACCATCAGTGGTTTCTGGCAGTTATACTATGTCTTGCTACAGTAGCCCTCCGATCTCCTTCAGGTTTATTTGCGTCATTGGATGAACTTTATTAATCTTGCCTTTAAATCGGTTTTCAGCATTTCGTCATTCCTGTGGCCAAGTGTCTCTACACTTCATGTCGCCATCTCCGAAGCTCCGATACAGAGCTTTTCTGTGTTAGCTCCTTCCTCTATATGACCATGGTCATAACCAAGCGCCTATGCAAAAAGCGTTTTTCACGAATTTTCATTTCATGGATCTAGAGATCAGGCATCTTGACTTTCCAAGTCGCGATCTCCGAAACCCCGAAATGGAGTGTATCTAGAATGACTCCTTCCCTTCTCGTGACCATGGGCTGTGACCAAAGCCTTATGCATAAGGCACTTTTGCGATTTCGCATTTTGTGAGTTTGGAGATGAGACATATCGACTCTCCAAGTCGCGATCCCCGATACCCCGAAATGGCATGGGATCAACGGTCCTGATTAGAGCTTGATTCAACAGCTGCGATTGAATCGCAATTTCGCATATCGCGAAATTGGCATTCTTGTTGCATTGTTTACTTGCCTCTCCATGTTGCGATCCCCGAATTCCCGAAATGGACTTGGATTCAACGGTCCAGATTCAATCTTGATTCAACGACTGTGATTGAATCGCGAATTCTCATATCGCAAAATCAGGATTCCTATTGCATTGTTTCTTTGACAACTCCAACACGCGATCCTCGAAACTCTGACATGGTGTAAGTCTGCTGACGTCACATGTGTTAAATAACTACCACATGTCACCCTGATTCGTGACTTACATGTGCTTGGAATGTTGAATCAATCTGACACTTGTCATTACCTGGTTGTGCCACGTGCTCCTAGCTGACGTGGTTTGCTGACGTGAGTCGGATCAACGGTCCAGATCTTATCTTGATCTGACAACTGCGATTAAATCGTAATATTGCATATCGCGATTTCAGGATTCCTGATGTTAATAATCTTTGACATGTTTAACTCGCGATCCTCGAAACTCCTGTTCAACACTCTTCTTATCTATATTTCGATCTGACAACCCTCGTTCATTCGGGAATTTTGAATGAGATCCAACGATCAGAAGTGCTTCTCAGGCCTTCGATCATTTTGTCAATGTTGCGTTTCCTTCAATCATTCGATCTTCCTGGACTTATCTTCTATTTTCCTGTTGATCATCGCTGCTGTACTCAAGCCATCATCACTGCTGTACTTGCCATCAATGACAAGCATATGCTGCATGTTAAAGATTTTCCAACAAACACCTCACCGACCACATCAAAAGAGACGGTCACAGACACTACCCCTAAAAAATTATCCAGGGAAATCGGCAATCCGATTGTTGTTATCACACCCTTACAGTTCACAAAGGGGAATCACGATGGGGGATGGATTTTCAATGAAGAGATAATGCCCATTTCCGTGGAAGAGTTACCTCCAAGCGAATTTTTCTTTGATAAGAAAAGGAAGGTCGTAGTGAAGCAAGAATCGTATCAAAAAGCAGGCACAGTGGCTAAAAGGTTTAAAATCCTGACAGAAGGAAAGGTCATAGAAGAGGAGGAATTCACCGATGAGATAGCAGGAACACTGGGGGCTTACGCTACAACCAATCAATACTCAATCAAAACTTTGAAGGCCCAATTGAAACGGAAGAACCTCTTGATCGGTAAGTTGGAAGCTAAGGTGGCTACGGCAGAAGAAAATGCCAAGGATGATATGAGCAAAATCCTCGAGCAAGCCCGAATAGTTGATCTATAGGAGATTGAGAAAATTAGATCCGACCTTTAGTAGGTGTACCAGTCGGCGCAAATAAGCCAAACACGGGTAAGCTAGCAGGAGCAGAAAATTATACAGTTACAATCGAAATTCGATGTTACAGAAAACCAGGTTTTAGACATAAAGGTTTTTCAAGCCCAGGCTACCGAAATCCGATAGAAGGTATTAGTGTCTCAACAAGACTTTCTTGCAAAAGTGGGAACCATTCAGTATCACTTTCAGACGATAGATCAAATGCTAGAAGATATATATTTGTGAGAAAGAGAAGTTGGGGTGGCTCGGGTTGTTTTCTAGGATGTTGTGATAGCCACAATGAATGTAGAGGCGGTCAGTAGCTCCAAATTATTCATCACAGAACAAACCAGAGGGAATATCATACTAAAGGCTTGGGAGCAGAATATATCAGAGAGTAGGGGAAGAGCTAAGGAGGTGAGAACTTCTTGTGAAGAAACATTCACCTTGATAAATAAAGCTTTGCTAGACCTTGATAAGGAAGGCAATGCTGGGACGCTAGGAAAAATCAATATAGATAAACACCTGATAGATATCAAGGAAAATGAAGAAAAGAAGCAAGCTGAAATATCCCAAATAAGCCAGGTTGATATGGTCCAAGTGGACAAATGGCTAGTGCAGCCAAGCCTACAATTGCGGTCTATCGTCACGGAAGACCAACAAGTGGGAAAAAGGTTGCCACAGTTGGTGAAGAGTTGTTACACCTTTGAGGCCAACAACCGCCTTCTAGGTTGATATCCCAGTTGGTTGAAAGGTGCGTCAATTGCATTGAGTAGGTGAAAGGGTAGGCTTCTGGTGTTAAATAGCGACAGATGTCAATTCGTTCTATTTCTGGAGCTAGAGGAGAAAAGGAAGGAAGGAATTCTACCTGCATGGGGGAAGACAAAGAGCGAGGAAATGAAACGATTCCTTTCCTCAATAGTAATCAAAGGTTTCTAGAATGAATGGAATTTGAAGTGTTTTTTAGGCTTGTATAAATAGGCATTTTGAAGAAAAATGAGAGGCTTTTTCTTTTGGAAAATTGTAATAGAGAAATTTTCCATCCCCAGAAATTAATACAAAGTGAATTGAAGACTCCATATTCCGTCAAAATTGAGTTATGTGCTTTCTTCTGTTATTTCATGCTTCATGACATTTTTATATGCATCTCTGATGAATTCTTTGACTGCAATTTCGTACAACCTCTACTATGGAAATCATGTTTTAGTTATCTAATTATTTGCAGCTTTTCCTCTGTATTGGCTATTAGTAGGAACAAGACCTGTGGATTACTTAGATCGCTATATTTTATGCTTCATTAAAGTGTTTCTCTTCTTATTCTTCTTCTGTTACAGTGTGAGATTCCTCTCGAAATGATGCCTCACATTGTCTGACAGCTTTATGTTTTTCTTTCGTTTCATACATGGTTCCAAATTTTTAACTCAGTTACAGAAGACAGCCTTCAATTTGTTAAACTATTAATTTGTCTCACGGGATTTCTTTTTCTCTCATATAAATCAAAAATTTGAATCAAAAATTCAAAAACAATAGCAACAACCTCTTAAATCTTTGTTCCTTAAATGACTATCCCTATTGCAAGGCAACCTCACATAGAACCCAACCTCTCAGACCAAACCAACATCACCTCAAACCTCTTTGGCACTATCCTCAGAATTGCAACCACCCAGGTCGAACTAGAATTTTCATGGGAATCCATTGAACGAGACATAACCACGTAAGAACAAGTGGAAGTTAGACACAGACAACTTATAAATCAACTATAGTTTCTCTTCCAGTTGTTTTCTCCTTCCCTTATCTTTTACCCTTTTCTGGATGCCTAGACTCTATACTTCCTAGCCTTAAGTATAAACTATGGAACAACAATGCATAAGCTTTTCTTAAAAACTTTCTTTGTAGTTCTTCTGCCTTTATATGTGTGTTTTCCTTTTGAGTAACTTTCATCGTTTCTATTTTTCTTATGAGGACAATTGTTAGCAAAATGAAAAATACCATCACAATTAAAACAAATTAAAGGAAACTTACCTTTATACCTACCGTTGGTTCCCTTTTTCAGTATTTTGATGAAGTTGGCCACTTCTTCATCATCTTCCGAGATTTCATTGTTGTTGCTATATTATTCTTGTTCCTTTTTCTTTTTCTTTGATCTTTTGGTTGCTTTGAAGGCTGCTTCTTTTACATCTGGATTTTCCTGTTCAGTTCTCATTTCATATGCTGTGAAGATTCCATGCAGTTCATCCATGCTTATTGAGTTTAGATCCGATCTTTCTTCTAGTGATGATATCTTAGGGTTAAATCTCATAGGAAGAGATCTTAGTACCTTTTGAACAATTACAGATTCTTTGATTTATTCTCCTAGTCCTATGATTGCATTCACTGTTTCATCGACTCGTAAGAAGTAGGCTGCAATATTCGCATCTTCCTTCATTTTTAGTTGTTCAAACTGACCTCTGTAAGTTTGAAGATTTTTTGCTTTGACTTTTGTATCTCCTTCATAAATATTTCGAAGCTTGTCCCAAATCTCTTTAGCGGATTTACAATGTGCAACTTTGGTGAATACCGTATCACTAAGACAATTCAAAAGTGCATTTTTGGCTTTGGAATTATTCTCACCGAGTTTCACTACTTTTTCATTTGTCTGTGGAACTGTTGGTGTTGTGTATCCATCTAAAATTGATTGCCAAACTTGGAATCCCTGTGCCTATATATATGTCTTCATTCTTATGCTCCAAAAAGCATACTTTTGTCCATCAAATTGTGGTATTCCATTTTTATACAAGTTATTACTCTCCATGATCTACCTTTCAGTGGTTAAACTGATTTCTCAAGGAACATGCTCTGATACCAATTGTTGGATTACTGAGAGGGGGGGTGAATTAGTAATAGCATAATTATAATCCTTTTTCTCCAAATAATCCAAGTGTTATATCAATGTATAATTATTATCCAATAATGAGAAATAAAAAATGAACAATCAAACACATACATAGTACACCAGTGTTTTACGTGGAAACCCAAATTGGAAGAAAACCACAACATGTTTTTTCTTATATGTATTGAAGAATTACATTCATTGGAAGCACCAACTTCCTTTGTTTTCCAGCTGCAACTGGAAGGAGGCTCCAACCCCCTAATTTCTCAAGCTACAACCTGAGGGAAGCTCCAACTCCCCAATTATTTGGCTACAACTAGAAGGAGGCTACAACCCCCTATGTTCTTCAGCTACAACTGGAAGGTGGCTACAACCACCTATCCTTGCCCCGTCCAACCACCCTGAAGTATAAGTAGAATGATGGAACCACTATCAACCTGTCACTGTGAGATATACTACTGTACAACTGTATCAACCTGTACCACTGAACTATATCCAATCTATACAATTGCCCTGTAATCAATTTGTACATGAACTGAACATGTATCTACAAAAGTACAATAGGTACGTGACCTGTAGCACTACATCCCATGTATGTACGCACCTATTATGAGGGGAAAACTCTCTATGGCCAAGGGTAAACCACAATAGACAGGTATGATTGCAGAAATCAACTCAATTCCAACATATGCTATATAAACTAATGTGAAAGATAAGGAAGAGGCCTACCTCGATCCAACGTTTGACGATGTTCCACCATTGAGCACTTTGAACCAAAGCTTTACACCTACAATAAGTTATTAACAAATGAGAAAAGAAAGTATATAGTGATGATATAAAGGGGTTATCACATTAGATAACATAATCCATTAATAAACATTACAAACATGGCCATGGATAATGATCATATATTTGCAATACCAATAGGACGGGAAAGGAGTATCTCTATTAATAATTGATCAGCAGAAGTGACAACATTACAGACTTCTGTTTAGGCACAGTTTGAAACCAAGAAACCAAATTCCTTCCAACTGGGCCTCCACCACTTCAATCCTCCACCAAAGGCAAGCTCATAGAAGAGAGTCAATGAGGTTCTCTCAATAGTAGGGAAAGATCTTGGGGGATGAACACTATGCTCAGACTTGAGGGACAAAGGGATGTAGACTCAATATGAAGTAATTTCTCCAGAGCAACTTTTCTCTCAAAATTGAATGCTTTCTCTCTTTTTCCATAGCTCGGAAATGTGATTTTATAGCCTTCAGAATGCAACCAAAGAGCCGAGTCGAAATGTTTCCAGTATATGGAAGGCCAAGGATCAGATATCTCCTATCATGAAATGGAAACTCGACTTCATTTTTTATTTTCTGGCACAAATCTCGATGTATGTGGGCTGTAGTGGAGAAACTAGCGTATACGCATCTTATATAGCAGATAGGGAGCGTATATGTGGAAAAATGTATATTTTTGGCTCTGGATTCATCAAAAAGGGATGACAAGTCTGTATAGGGAAATGGAAAAATCCCCTTTGTGAAAGATAGCAATGGTGAGGCAAATCTTGTTACAAAAGCGCCCTATATGTTATGCAACCCGCTTATGTATGTACCCTAACTATTATGCAGCCTGCGTATGCCTTTTGAAAACTAGGGTTTCCTATTTCTTGAAAACTTTTGACCCTCTGTTACTTCTTTCACATAGATCTGTAACCTGTCACTGTATCCAAACTGTAATTGTACCATGTGCATGCATCCTCATACATAAATTTGACTCAAGGAAAATATGTCTCTCTCTAGTCATGTGCCACAAAGGTGTGTGTAATCATTGACAAGTATAATATCCCTCACATGATCTTAGTCATCAAACGCTTTCTGATATTTAGCCTCTCAATACATCAACTACTACACAAATACAAGCTCTCAACCATGTACCATAGAAACCCTTAGCCATATGCCAAGAAATACAAGATGTGCCTCACAAGAAGTATCGATGATAAATATAGCAACACTGTATTTCTGTAGATCTGACTTATGCAAAAGATCCCATGTAGCCACTAGTCTCTTTAAGGATAATCCTCAAATATCCATTGTCATTCCTCATGCATACATCAAAATCCAACTATTATAGAAGTAAGACATACCTTTTGAACCAATGGATGGATCTAATGTATCTGAGCACTTTAGACCTTCCTGGAAGCTTGATCTAAGAATCTAGAACCTTTGCATCTTATTCTTCTCAATTTTCCATGGCTTCACTAACATGTACTCACCCTATACACAGTCAACCCACGTACGTACTCACCCTATACATAGACAACCCGTGTACATGTATGCACAATATACACATCCAGCCTGTGTATGTACACACCCTATTCACAGATAGATCGCGTACATGTACTCACCCTATACACAAAAATCCCATGTATGCCTCCGAAAATGGGGTTTTTTGTATTCGTTGTAATTCAGAAAGTTTCATTGTCAACCCTTCGTGCTACCTCAGACATTCACCACTTCAGATGTATCCACGAGTATTTACAATAGGATTTACACAAGAAAATATATATATAATATGTACAAGTGTGTCCTTAATGAGTGATCTTTGCCTCTTATTTATATCTTCAAAGTTCATGTAGCTTTACACTTTCCTTATTTTAGGGCTTCTCCATTTAAAATAATTTCTTTTGCAAGACACTTTGACTCTTGGGGGCTTCTATAATACTCATTAGGGTTCTCCAATTTCATATGGTCATAACTCTCTCACTGTGAGGAGTTATGTAATGTTCCACATACCACTGGAAATGGAATTACAAGCACTATCCATATAGGATAGATTCACTGACAAATTCATTGTCCTTCATCTCATTATTCCACAATTAAGCATGGGTTCTCTCACTCCGCAAAGCGTCTTCCCGTGAGGGCTTTCACCATAAGGGGACCACTTTGGAGTTCATCCATCTTTACTTCTTATCAACCATGACAAGACAATAATGAGTCATCTTTACATCAAACAATCTTAGGTCCATTACCCAAACCTTTGTGCTACGGGGCTTTATTCAAGGGTTGACATCAATGACTACCAACCTTAATCAACAGCTGGCAGAGGCATTTTTCTTTCCTTTTGTCCAGCTCAAAAATAGATAATATCTAATCATGATATGTACAGATGATGTATATAGACTACCTCATTGGTTCTCGGAGGTGTTGTTTTTTCCTTGTTCGATACATTTAACACATTTTCTCACAAATTGTACCACCGACCTGGAGGGTTCTGTGAAGTCATTTGCCTCAAAAGCATATAATATATTTTCTAATTGAGGCAATCTATTTTCCATTCTCCTATATTCTTAAGCTATAGACTGTAGCTGCAAACTGTGGGCTTCACTAGCCATCTATTTATCTAAGTAATATCAATCTGCTTTAATTGTAAGATTTCAGCCTGAGCCTCTTCCATGTTGGTCTTAATGTTAAGTTGATGCTTTGCTATATAAACTTGTCCTTGTACTTCAGATATACTATCTTTATCGAGGCCTAATGACTCTTTGTCAAGTGAATGAAAAGCTTCTTCACAAGCCTCTTTGACTTCCTTAGCATCTTTTTACTTTCGTCTATGTTGGCTTCCCAGGCCTTCAATATTATATCGCCTATGATTTGCTCCAAAACAAACAACTTGGAAACCATAGATACTCCTTCTCTTGTCGATGACACAATTGCTTCTTGGAAATTGGTCCAAGCGGAAATAGCCTCTCTCTCCTTTAAACAAATTTTATCTAAGGCTTGATTTACCACTTGAAAGTGGTTTTGGATAGCTTCCACCTTATTGAAAAGGCTTAGATGTGTTGATTCTAGTTCCTTATGTACCTCTAGATTTTGGGTTTGGAAATATGATATCTCCACTACTACTTTTTCAGTTAAGTTTACCTTAGCTTGTAGTTGTCTGACTAATTCATCACTTGTCTGTGACTTTTTATGCATCTCATCAAGACCGGATTTGAGCTACTATATTTCCTATATATCATTGGCTCTAATCTGCTCAAAATCCTTGTTGATGTCACTCCTGACATTATTTTCCACCGTTTTCATTTGATTTTGCAATTCGCTTATCATCATATCTTTCTTCTTCAACTTCTCCTTCAGGTTCCTCACTGGAAACTGGTTTGTTGTCACAAAATCTCCCAGCGATCCTGCGACCTCTGTAGTGAAGTATTCTTCTTCTAGGGCCTGGCACCCATTTAATAGCACCATGTGTCTTTTAACATCTATGCCCTCCTTCTGATGTGTTTCTCTCTTTACCACAATCCTTCTCTTCTTACTGAAGAAGAATTATGAAGGAGGCATCTTTGCTGTTGAAATAGGTGTAAGGTCTCCTATGAATATAGGTTTAGCCATCGGATTCCCTCTACTGAACTGTAAAGGTGTGAAAATTTTGATAGGACTACCTATCTCAGTGGATGTCTACTTCCCATCTGTGTTAGTCGTTGGTTTACCCGATGTGGATTGTGGCTTTTCTTTTTCCTTCTTTATCAAGGTCTTAGTTTCCTCCAAATTTTCTCAAGCATCCTGTCCACTAGAGATCCTTGTTTCTAACCCTTGGGTCTTCATTTGTTGTGTGGCTGGAGTTGTCAGGATTTCCCCTTGCAATACTTTGAGGAGGCCATTTCTTCGATGTTTCTAGAAATTATAAAACTCGACCATTTTATCTCATGTCATAGCTTGAATTCGATCCAAAACATCTTGATAGGACCTCGCTCCTTGGAATATTTCATCCTAAGAAGAATATTCATGTTCATATATTTTCATATTGCAGCTAGCCATGTGGTTACCTATGATCTTCTACAGATAATGCTTCTTGAATTCGATATCGACCGGTTTGATTTCTCTTAAGGCCGTGGCTTCCACTTTTGAATGGATGAAATCCAACAGAGAAAATGTACCAATATGCAGGGGAAAACATGGCCATACCTTTTTCTGTACTTCTTTGAGCTCTTTACCAATCCTTCCAAGCACAGTTTGATGTGCTACTTCATGGCACACCAATCGGTCTTGTAAAAATTTATGCAAAGCATGTGGAGGAACCGAACAACTGAAAACCCTAATATAGGAGAAATGATCCTCGATGTACCAGTCTGCTATCTTGCCCAGATTAGTCATAATTTTGTCAAAAATTCTAGGAGGTGGGTAACCATATATAGCAATGTGCATTGGCACCACCACCTAGTTGCAAATTTCATAAAAGAAATCTTTTTCCTTGTCTTCCCAAAGCTTCGAATGATAAATATGTATGGGTTCATCACAATTTGGAGTCCATATCCAACCCATCAGTGGAAAAGGCATCATAGAATAGACGACATCCATGATATAAGCCGACATGAAAAATTGGGTTGGTTTCCCCTTGGATTTTAGTGACTGATATGCTGTAATCTCTTTAACCAAACTGTCTGACAATGTCCTAGCCCAATCAAAAGAATAACCCTTGGCCACTATGTGCACAATGGGTACCCACTGTAAAAATAAATGGGTTGCGTCTTCTTTCCCGTAGAGTCTACACATAATCATTGCTATGTACATTATGTTAGGTTCTAGTGCGAGAATTGGGTGTATACCATGGGAATCACATCTAAACTTCTCAGGGTGAGAGTACCAATCTTTAATTAAATCGGGAAGGTTTTTTTCTGTATTGGTCACATTCCTTCTTGTTAAAGTCTACTAAAAAACTGACATTGTAAACGAAATTGGATATCAGATATAATTTGTACATCACCTGTAGATGTTCTAGCCGAAAAGACCCAGTTGTGACCTTTTGTGAATTGAAAATGGTTCTAGTAGGAATGTCCACATTCTCCAATGCCCAACCAATCATATCATTGTAGGGAAAGAGCCTAGGCCTCGTCGCTATCTTATGTAGCTCTGACTAGGTAACAATTTTGTATTTGGTAGCTAGGTCCTTTGTCTCATCATCACTTGAGTCGTCTGGGCAATTGACCAATTCATACTATAGAATATTGAACACTTGCGTCCAGTATTTAACGACGTCTATGCTTCTGGGCAAGGTGTTGGAGAGGATATATGTGTTCTGGCTCAATCCTTCACCAGGCGCTTTAGTTGCTTTTTGAGGAGCCATGGTATCAGGTCTCAGATCTCTAATATCTGTCATAGGAAATGCACAAAGTTTATTACCTTGAAAACTTACTGCTTAGTGAAAATGCACAATGAAATTTGAAATTCAATATCCTTTTCCTTTAATTGCGTTGATTTGCCAATACTTCTACTGATGAAGTATTTAAATTTCCTTAATGAATAAAATTTCGACGGTGTTCTAGGATCTCACTTGGAATGATTGTTGTAAATCAACTATTAATGTCATTAATTTTTGGGAAAAGCCCAGATGAAATTTGAATTTATCCAAGTCATTATTTAGAGAAGGATTAATTACGTGATAATCATCGTTAATGCATCAGTTAATCACACTTATCGTTAAGAAAATTTTGCGACTTCGGATATCGGGATATCTTATGACATTTCAAGGTATAATCCTCGAAACGTGAAATCGTGATGTGATTAATTAACTTTAATCATGTTTAACCCCTTTAAATAATCGTGATCAACCTAAGACAACTTCATGATTTTGACTATTGGGACTTTGAAAGTCTTTCGAGGCAGGATCTCCGAAACGCGAAATTTTGATATGATTAATTAACCGTTAATCATTTTGAATTCTTAATTAATCTGGTTTAATGCTTAAGACAATTTTGTGACTTCGACTATCAGGACTTTGATAGTCGTTGCATGCAGGATTCCCGAAATGCGAAATCACGACATGATTAATTAACTGTTAATCATTCTTAATTCTTAATTAAGTTGGTTTAGATCTTGAGACGATTTCGTGATTTCAGCTATCGACACTTTGGAATTGTTATATGTTGAAATGCCTGCATTGCGAAACTCCGAAACCCGATTTCTTGAATGTAGTCTTTTAGTTATTTGACTCGTTAATGAGTAGGCAGCTACATAATTCTTAAGAGATTAGGATCGTTTGATTTAATGGGAGACTTCATCAATGGTGAGAATTAAGTGCACGTTGTTTTTATTTAAACGAGAATGAAATCTATTAAAGTCTAAAGATTTATAAATATATATGTGTTCCAACATAGGCTCCATCTAGGGATCTCGTATCCCTGTGAGACACATAAGAAAAGTAGACCAAGTAGTCTTTATTGGGTAAATGGAGTCATTATTGAATTTTTGTGAAACACATTCTGAAAAAGGACACACAAACGGACTTTGGACTTCATCCATATCTCTAAAAACTTTCAAAACTTAATCATTCATCGATCTCAAGTTTAGGCTTATTAATGGATTCATTTTCTTAAAACTAATTTCAAATTTTCTTAAGATAATCAAAACAACCTCATCTAATCTATCAAACTTTGTTCGATTTTGTTCGCTTCAAAGAAAAGTAATTTTAATGTTTTATTCAAGGAGTCTCATGTTGGCTTAGAATGTAGATCTAGTCGAAAAGAGAACTAGTTACCAGAGTGAATTATAATACATGTATAATAGCCTTACAGATATCATAGACATTGCTTCACTGCCAGCGAGCATGTTCAATACCCCGGTGAAGTTATCTAATTCCCATATTGAATTTCCTTTCACCACTTCAATCAGTAATTTTGCATTTAAATGTCGAGATGAGGGAAATCATTTAATGAATTTCCTTTCATCATCTCTTTTTGGACTAGATGGGGGCAATCATTTTATGAATTTCCTTTCACCATCTGTCTTATATTTTTTTAAACGTGAAGTGGGGGAAATCAATTTGTATACAATATACCAGGGATGACATCTATTTATAATTTAGCATCAGAGGTCTGTTAACTCACTTTGATTACTCTAGACTAATATTCTTCTGACCTTCAAAACACCTTTGCTTACAGGAAGTTTTCAAGGGTAACTTTTAATTTCCAGGGACATTCCTTGAGCGAAACTAATTAGTCTAAATTTGTTAGAAAATATTAAGTAGTTAGGATTAGCCCAAACATACTTTCTTTCAATTAAAGTCTGAGGGATCATAAATATTTTTGCATTTTATCATGTTGCAGACTTATTTATGAGCTTTCAGAGTCAAGGTGAAGTCCTTTTTCCTCCATGAAGATCAAGAAAATATATTTAGAATCACAGGAAAATACAGCTTGAAAATAAGAAGGAAAAACAGAAATAGGATTCAGATGTTCTATCGTGAAAACGGTCATCCCTATCCGAGTTTGCTTATAGATTCTCGAATTATTTTATTTAAAGTATTTTTATTGCTTACTTTCTTATTATAAATTTTATTTCATTTTTTTATTTTATTTGATTTTATTTTTAATTTTATTTTATCCATAGAAAAATCTTGAGAACTAAAACGTAATTTTATGTTCCTCTCGTTGTAGATTAGGTGACAACATTTGTACATATGAAACTTTTGTCATACCTAGTGATATCTCCTTGAAAATTTAACTTGCGTCAGTGGGGTAGAAGTTCATACCTCATATTTTCTCTATATTTCCAACCAAATACATTATCTATTTATCACCTGTTTCAAGAGAAATCCAATGTTTCGAAACATGAGCATCAATTTCTTATACATCTTATCTCTCGACTATCAGTTGGTATCCTGCAATGAAAATAAACTGAGAGCTGTCAAGAAATTTTGTAGATAGGAACTCAATGCGTTACTTATTTTTATATTTATTTTTTTATGAAATCAACAAACCTGTTTTCATTTACAGTGAAAGTAAAGACTTACCGAAGAAATGAAAAATTGTAAACAAAAATGTGAAAATAAAATCAATATGTACAATGGGAGTTCACAATCTAGTTACTGCATGAAATGCTTCAGGTAACACCCGTTGATAGTGGCGTTAAGGATTTTCCCATCAAGATTTTCTAACAAAAATGAATTCTTTCCCTCAGAAGTTGTGATCGTGAAAGGTCCACACCAGATATGGTCAAATTTTTCGTTCTTTCCTGAGTCTTCCTTCCTAGCATCCCATTTTAAAATCAGGTCACCAGAGAGGAATTCCCTATCTTTAGATTTTTGGTCAAAGAGAGCTTTCATGTTATCCTAATATTTTTGGAGTCTCTCATCCACTTCAGCCCTATTTTTCTGGACTTCTATCAATTGGTTTATTCTTCTAGTGATGTCATTTGGCTCTTCCTTGAAAGAGGGACATTCCGATGGATTTCTTAGTGCCTATTCTATTAGCCCATAAAACATACTTCAAATGCACATGCCAGGATTTATTATTTTCAGACAACACATTTTTAATTATGGTGATTAAACTCTTGTTCGAGGACTCAGCTAATCCATTGCCTTGAGGATAGTAGGTCGTTGAATTTCCTAGTACAATGTTGTACTTTTGACAAAATCCTACCATAGCCATGGACTTGAAAGCTTGGGCATTATTAGTGACTATCTTCCAAGGACATTCGAATCTCAATAAAATGTTCTCTTCTAAGAAACTGATCACCACTGTGTCTGTTGTGTTTGGGGTTGGAATGGCCTCCACCCATTTAGTGAAATAATCAGTAGCAGTCAAAATCCACTTATGTTGTGCGCTTGAATGTGGATGTATTTCACCGATGAAATCCATACCCCATTGTTGAAATGGATCTTATGTTTTCACTGGGACCAAAGGTAAGGCCGGAAGCTTTTGCTTGCCTGAAAATAGTTGGCAGGGATTACAGACTCTAAATTTGGCATTCACATTAGTGAATAATTTCGGCCAATAATATCCAGCTCTTAGGATTTTATAGTTTGTTTCTCTCTAGGTGTGATGCCCTCCACAGACCCCTTCGTGAAATTCATTTATGACTCTCTCCATTTCAGATTCTATTAAACAGCTCAATAAAAATCCCAAAGGATCCTTCCAATATAGTTAGATGTCCATGATACAATAATTTACTACGTGCAACTTCAACATTCTAGCTTTGGAAGGGGTCATATCACTTGGACACTGCAGAGTTTGAAGGTAAGAAACTATGTCTTTATACCAAGCAGAGGAAGAGAATTTTTCTTGGATATCGTTTGCAGGTATAGTAACATCAAGTTCATCTATGTCTGGAAAATCTTAATAAGCTTGTATTTGATTAATTCTGAGTGCCCAAAAATTTGATTCGGCTAGTAATTTAGCTAAGCCCTGACCTTTGACAAGTTTGGTCGGTTTTACTTCTAGGTCAAATTCCTGAATCTTGGCTAACCATTGGCCCCTTTTTCCATCACTATCTGGTTGAACTAGTATATCCTTGACAACGTTGGTTGGTACATAGGCAATTATCTTGGAATGGAATACATAAGTCCTAAAATCTTTGAGGGCCTTTACCATTGCATATGCTTATTTTTTCAATATATCATATTTCAGTTCAGTATCTCTGAGACTTTTACTAAAAAATGCTATTGGCTATTTGAAACATTCATCCTTTTTTTGTAAGAGCATGGGCGTGATAGTGTGTTCGAAGAAAAATGAGAAAATCAAGAATTATTTCACATAATCAAGGCTGGCCAGCACCGGTGCTTCACCTATAACTTTCTTGATGCATTCAAATTAATCTTTTCCTTCAGTTGTACATTTGACCTCGTTGTCCTTTTTGAGCATATCTATAATCAATTTTACAATTTCAGCAAAGTTTGGGATGAATCTTCTTAAAAAAATATTTTTTCCTAAAAATGATTGTATTTCCTTTCTGTTCCTAGGAATATTGATAGTATCTATAGCTTCAACCCTTTTCAGGTCGATTTTGATTCCATTTCGAGATACTATATGGCCCAATAGTTTACCTTCTTGCATTGCAAAGTGAGATTTATTGGGATTCAGAAACAAACCAAATTTTCGACATTTCTCAAACGTATGTTTGAGGTGTATCAGGTGCTCTACGTCAGATTTAAAAAAACGGTTAGATCATCAAGATAAATGACAACAAAATTATCTCTTTCACCGAAAAAGGTGATGTCCATAGCTTGTTGGAAAGTGTCTCTTGCGTTCATCAAACCGAATGGAATTTTGTCATACATAAAGGTACCCCATGGGGTAATGAATGCGGTTTTTTCTTTGTCATCCTCATGGACTACAATTTGATTATAGACTGAAAATCCATCAATCATAGACATTATATTTTCTCCAACCACTTTTTCCAATACGTGATCCATTTCAGGTAATGGATAATTATCTTTGAGAGATGATCTGTTTAAATTTCTGAAATCTATACACAGTCTGATTTCACCACTTTTCTTCCTGACCAGAACTAGATTGGCTACCCACTTGAAATGTCTAAGTGGAACAATGATCTTCGCATCTAGGAGATTTTTCACTTCCTTTTCTATCACAGGAAATAGTATGGGATTTATCTATCTAAGCTTCTGCCTGAAAGGTTTAATGCCCTGTTTTAAGGGAATTTTGTGTTCAATTACGGTGGTGTCATAAGTTCCTAATTCATCATAAGACCAGGAAAAACAATCCGTATAATGCTTGAGTAACTCAGCATATTTTCTTTTCATTTCAGGGGGAATGTATTTAGATATATTTACCATCTTAGGAGTTTCCTTAGTGCCTATGTTACAATCTTCAACCTCTTCAGGTTGAGGTTGCAAAGTAGACTTTAAGGGAATATCATCATGATCAAATAATATTTCCAAAGGAATCAGACCTGTAGGGATATGATTATTTTTCAGTACCAGCATGCAATGATTAGCGATCTTATCCTGGAACTCCTGGGGATCTTCACCTTCCTACATAATCCAAGCAGGGTCATTCTGATTTTCCTGATTAATATGCATTTCAAAAAAATTGTCCACCATTTCTAGGAATTGTCTGATTTGCTCATCATCCTCAAAGACTTCCCAGTGTTGAACATTATTTGGTATGGAGGTTTTGTGACTCATTTCTATGTGAAACTTTAGTTTGAGGACAGTAGGAGGTACAAACATTGTGGTTGCTTTGGCCAATGAATCTTCCTGTTGATTCTCCATTCTGGGGATATGGTGAATATTAAATGATGAGAAACAATTCTCAATCAGATCCCACGCACAATTTTTGTAGGAGCTCAACCTTGGGTGTTTGGCCTGGTACTGTTGCTTTATCTATTTCACTATCAATTCTGCATCACCATAAACTATCAAATTTTCAATTTTTAACTTCCTCGCAACCTCTAATCCTAAAACGAGGGCTTCATATTCACATACATTATTTGTATAATCAATGTCCCACTGTAATATGTAGGAAAATTGAATAATGAACTCATCTCTGGGTGCCACAAATAGCACTCCATCTCCTGCTCCTTCACAAGATGAAGCACCATCGAAATATATTTTCCAAACTCCAACACTATTTACATTTTTATTTGTTTTTTCTTTTTTTCTTTTTCTGTACAATTTTCTTCTATACATTCATCTAAATCATCGTCGAGAGATAATATACAGTTTCATAAATCCTGATCGGCGACATATACAAGGCAATTATTCAGATTTTGCGGGTCACTTACATTATATGCCAACCTTGTTTCTTTGTACAAGCGAGTGAACTACCCGTCGAAGATCGAGATTGTAGCGTATGTCATGTCGAGTTGAAGGGATCCAAAAAATTTGGCACCTCAAGACCTGGATAAAATCATGCCATATTTTGCAGGGATATCAACAACAACCACATCCATCAGAATGTTTTTTACAGGAATCTATGCAATATTAACCTCTAAATCTTGAATCATACCCATACATTTAACTTTTCTTGAATCAAAAGAATACAAATCTTTGTATGGTCTGGCAATTTCAAGGCCCAATTTTTCCATAATAGCCTTGGGCATCACATTGTGGGAGGCTCCAAATTCTAACATACAATTATGGAGCAGATGATCATGCACAGTCAGCGTGATGTAGAAAGGAGCGACATAATCTCTATCATTTTCAAAATGCGGACCAAACATTATAGTCGGTTTATCATCTTCTAAATTTATAACATCTGCATGACTTTCAATATCAGAAAAATTTATCATTTTGGCAATTTGTTTTCTATATGTAGGGTTTTTTTCCAGTTCAACCAGAGGTACAGGGATCTTGATTTTATTAATCTCATTTTCTAGATTGAAATTCCCCATTGTCTTTTCGGATTCTCTAGTTGGGATCTCTATCTCCCTTTTTTTATGTTTTATTAGTTTGTGTCACTTTCGTTTTGGCTATCTTTGTTTTCACAATCGGAATTTCCACTGCTTTTGTCTTGGCAGTTTGTGTTTCAATTGCTTTTGTCTTAGCAGTCTTTGTTTCAACTGTTGATTGAGTTGCCTCACTCACTTTACTTCTCGTCAAGATCTTCTTTGGTTGGGCAGTTGTGACATTTCTATCTCTAGGCCTCAAATTATACTTCTTTTTAAGCTCAGCCATTATATTGTCGGTGATTCCTTGATAAGCATAATCTTCTGTAATATTTATGTTATCATCATTAAACAAGTATTTTTCACCTAAAGACCTTTCATAGTCTTGCCTCATCAAATGAGGTTATTGATCATCATCGCTAATATTATTCATGTCTTCCTCTAACTCCTCAAAGCTTCACATGTCATCTCCTCCTATAAAATTTTCATTTTTAAAAGGGGTCTGAATCTTTTGATCTTCATTTTTTATCTGTCTTTGTTGCATTTGAGGGTTAGGATTTCTTCTGAAATCTTTTCTATAGAAATGATCTATTTTAGATTGGTCCAATTCCATCCTCGAGATTTTGTTTGATAATTATTTAATTATTTTTTCCATGTCATCCATTTTGTCTTCCGCAGACCTCCCAGATATGGAAGGTCCTGCTTGTTCTCTGAATCGTCTAGTTTCTTTATTTCCCATTTCAGCTTTAGCTTTATTTTTTCTTAATGTCATCATATTTGATTCAATTTCTATAGCATCATCCTGCATTCTTGTGAGGTCTGCAGATCTCCTTTCCCTCAACAGTAAGGCAAAGCTAGGCTTGAAAGCCCTGATGAAAGTCACCTTTTCTGCAGGTTGGGAAGGTTTAACCTCAGCTGGAATTTTGTTATACAATTTATTAAATCTCTGAGTGAATTCGAGAACTGTTTCTGAATTTTTCTTTCTTAAATCTTTGAACTTGGTTAAATAATAAAGGTTATCCTTCCTCTCTCCCTATTGTCTGAGAAATGAATTTTCTAACTCGTCGTATGTTTTTATAGAACCTGTTGGTATCCCTCGGAACCAGGTTCTCACCTGTCCTTTGAAATTTTGAACTAGGAGTCTTGAATAAACATCCTCATTCTCAAGACCAAGGATATCGGCAAATTGATCGAAAAAATTTATGTGTTCAGTGGCCGTTAAGTCTCCCTCTCCTGTGAACTTTGGCAGGTTTTTCATATAGTTTTCAGGTAAATTGTGGAGGGGAACTGGGAGGACTAAAGGAGCATACCTAGCAGCTACTTTAGCAAAAATTCTAGTAGGTGGGGGTGGTGCTTGACCGCCTCCTCCTACCCCTCCAACACCCAATCCTCCTCCACCTCTGGCACCACCTCCTCTGGCAGCAGCCATTGATAATCTAGGGGATGAAACTTGGAGAATATAGAGAGTATTTTCAAGGATGTGTAGTGACCTTTTGGCTACTTCAAGATGAAGAGAAAGGAGTTATGGGGACTGATTATCGGGAGAAAAAAATCAGAAAAGGAGCAAAAAGAGAGATGAGGACTAGGTTCTTTGAACTTGTAGGATATATAAATGGGAGATCCAACAGGAGTCGAATCAGAGTGTAAGATATATTATTTGAAACTTCGGGAAGATGGAAACTTTATTTTGGGGACTGATGGAATATCAATCAAAGAAGGTATTGAAATGGGTCTTTTTCCTTTATTAGTAAAGGAGGAAATTGAATCGGTTTCAGTATTCATCTCGGGTAAAACCAACTCGGGGTTTATGATTTCGTCTTCAACTCTATCAACCGATGTTTCTCAAAAATGGATTTGGGTGGAACCTTCTTGCGGAGTTAACTTTTCAGGTGGAACCTTAGCATTAGACTGTGTGGGTTTGGGTTGATAAACCTTACTTGTGGAAGTAGTGGTCTGCTCAAGGTATCCCCTTGATTTTAAAAAAATTTCAGGTTCGGATATAGGCGTGGTTTGCTTATCATCGGGGGTTTTTTTGGTATTCCTTCGACTGAATGCCATCTTATTAGTGGTGGAGTGACCAAGTGAAAATTAAAATTAGCCTTAATATTGTATTCTATCTTTGTTCACTATCAAAGAGAGAAACATACCATGTCTTTCTCCCAGGGAAAAATAACTTCGTTTCTCCATCCCCGGCAATGGTGCCAAAAATATGTTGTTCCTGAGATTAAACTTAAGGCTCAAAGCATAATGTCAAGCATCAGGAATTAAGGAATGATTTGTTTTAAGAGTGTTTTTTCTTTCCGTTAGTTATGTAAGAATTTAAATCCTCAAATGAAATTAATAGTTGAACAGAACATAGGTCATGTTTCGTCGTCTGAGTCAATTAATCAAATTGAGTGGTGATGAAGAAAGTTACAAAACCATTAAACAAGCTAAGGCATCAATGACAGAAGAATCTTACCTTGTTTATAGTAGAAGAAAGAGTGAAATGCACCCTTGAAAGGATATATGATATAGTGATCCAAGTAGCTTGCAGGTCTTGTATTTGTTGATAGCAAACACAGAGGAAACATTGCTTGCTTATCATATAACTAAATGAAATATGATCACAGTAGATGTTTTTCTAAATTGCAGTCATTCACTTATCAAGGAGTAACATAAAGAAAACTGGAAATATGAAATACAAGAAGAGCACATAACTCAAACAACACAAAATTTGGAATCCATGTCTGCGCTTGTATTAATACTCACAAAGGATGAGTTTTCTTAGTTACAATACGAAAATAAGTCGTCTCTATTCATTCTTATAAATATGTATTTATACAAAAGGTTCTCAACCCTAAACAGTTGGAATTCTTCTTATTTCTAAAATATTAAAGGTTACAAAAAGTGAAATCAGAAGTGCTTCACTTGCATCTCTTTTGTCTTTTCATCATGCTGGCAGAGGCGTTTTTCTTTCCTATTTTCCAGCTCAGAAATAGATACTATCTAATCATGATCTATACAGATGATGTGTACAGACTACCTCATTGGTTCTCGAAGGTGTTGTTTTTTCCTTGTTCTATACATTTAACACATTTTCTCACAAATTGTACCACCAGATTGGAGGGTTCTGTGAAGTCATTTGCCTCAAAAGCATATAATTTCTTTTCTAATTGAGGCAATCTATTTTCCATTCTCCTATCTTATGAAGCTATAGACTGTAGTTGCAAACTAGGCTTCACTAACCATCTATTTATCTGAGTAATATCAACCTGCTTTAATTGTAAGATTTCAGCCTGAGCCTCTTCCATGTTGGTCTTAATGTTAAGTTGATGCTTTGCTATATCAACTTGTCCTACTACTTCGGAGATATTATCTTTTTCAAGGCCTAATGACTCTTTTTCAAGTGAATGAAAAGTTTCTTCACAAGCCTCTTTGACTTCCTTAGCCATCTTTTTACTTTCGGCTATGTTGGCATCCCAGGCCTTCAATATTATATCACCTCTGATTTTCTCTGAAACAGACAACCTAGAAACCATAGATACTCCTTCTCTTTCCAATGACACAACTGCTTCTTATAAATTGGTCAGATGAAGCCTCTCTCTCCTTTAAACAAATGTTATCTAAGGCTTGATTTACCACCTGAAAGTGGTTTTGGATAGATTCCACCTTATTGAAAAGGCTTCGTTGTGTTGATTCCAGTTCCTTATATACCTCTAGAGTTTGGGTTTGGAAAACTAATATCTCCACTACTTCTTTTTTAGTTAAGTTTACCTTCACTTGTAGTTGTCTGACTAATTCATTGCTTGTCTATGACTTTTTCTGCATCTCATCAAGACCGGATTTGAGTTGTTGGATTTCCTATATATCATTGGCTCTAATCTGCTTGAAATCCTTGTTGATCTCACTCCTAACATTCTTTTCCACAATTTCCATTTGATTTTTCAATTGGCCTATCAATATATCTTTCTGCTTCAACTTCTCCTTTAGGTTTCTCACTGAAAACTGGTTTATTGTCACAAAATCTCCCAGCGAGCCTGCGACCTCTGTAGCGACGTCTTCTTATTCTAGGGCCTTCCCATCTAGTAGCACCCTGTGTATTTTAAAAATTGTGCCCTCCTTTTGATGTGTTTATCTCTTTACCACAACCCTTCTCTTCTTATTGAGAAATAATTCCAAAGGAGGCATCTCTGCTACTGAAATAGGTGTAAGGTCTCCTATGAATAAAGCTTCGGCCATTGGATTCCCTCTACTGAACTGTAGAGGTGTGATAGATTTGATAGGAATACCTATCTCAGTGGATGTTTTCTTCCCAGTTGTGTCAGTTGTTGGTTTACCCAATGTGGAATGTGGCTTTTATTCTGCCTTATTTATCAAGGTCTTAGTTTCCTCCAAATTTTTCCGGGCATCTTGTCCACTAGAGCTCCCTGTTTCTAAACCTTGGGTATCCATTTGCTATGTGATTGGAGGTGTCAGGATTTACCCTTGCAATACTTTGGGGATGCCATTTCTTCGATGTTTCTGGAAATTAAAACTCGGCCATTTTATCTCATGTCAGAGGTTGAATTTGATCCAAAACCTCTTGATAGGACCTCACTCCTCGGAATATTTCATCCTGAGGAGAATATTTATGTTCATATATTTTCATATTTCAGCTGGCCATGTGGTTACCTATGATCTTCTGCGGATCATGCTTCTTGAATTCGATATCGACTAGTTTGATTTCTCCTAGGGTCGCGGCTTCCACTTTCAAATGGTTGAAATCCGGCAGAGAAAACATACCAATATGTAGGGGAAAATATGGACATACATTTTTATGTACTGCTTTGATCTCTTTACCAATCCCTCCAAGCATAGTTTGATGTGTTACTTCGCGGCACACCAATCGATCTGATAAAGATTTAGGCAGAGCATGTGGAGGAACTGAACAGTCGAAAACCCTAATATAAGAGAAATGATCCTTGATGTACCAGTCTACTATCTTGCCCAAATTATTCTTAATTTTGTCGGAAATTCTGGGAGGTGGGTAACCATATATAGCAGTGTGCATCGGCACCACCACCCAGTTTCAGATTTCATAAAAGAAATCTTTTGCCTTGTCTTCCCAAAGATTCGAATGATAAATATGTATGGGTTCAACACTATTTGCAGTCTAGCTCCAACCCATCAGTGGAAAAGGCATCATAGAACAGATGGCATCCATGATATAAGCCAACATGAAAAATTGGGTTGGTTTCCCCTTGGCTTTTAGTGACTAATATGTTGTAATATCTTTAACCAAACTGTCTAACAATATCCTAGCCCAATCAAAAGAATAACCCTCATCCATTGTGTGCATAATGGGTACCCACTGTAAAAAGAAATGGGTTTTGTCTTCTTTCCCATAGCGTCTACACATCATCATTTCTAAGTACATTATGTGAGGTTCTAGTGTGGAAACTGGGTATATACCATGGGAATCAGCTCTGAACTTCTCGAGGCGAGAGTACCAGTCTTTAATTAAACCGGGAAGGTTTTTTTCATATTGGTCGCATTCCTTCTTGTTAAAGTCTACTAAGAAACTGGAATTGTAAATGAAATTGGATACCAGAGACAATCTATACATCACCTGTAGATGGTCTGGCCGGAAAGACCCAGCTACGACCTTTTTTGAATTGAAAATGGTTCTAGTAGGAATGTCCACATTCTCCAATGCCCAACTGATCATATCATTGTAGGGAAAGAGCCTAGGCCTTGTCGCTATCTTATGTAGCTTTGACTGGCCAAAAATTTTGTATTTGGTAGCTAGGTCCTATGTCTCATCATCACCTGATTTGTCTAGGCAATTGACCATTTCATACTATAGAATATTGAACACTTGCATCCAGGATTTAACAACATCTATGCTTCTGGGTGAGGTGTCGGATAGGATATTTTTGTTCTGGCTTGATCCTTCACAAGGCGCTTTAGTTGTTTTTCAAGGAGCCATGGTATTAGGTCTCAGAGCTCTGATATCTATCACAGGAAATGCACAAATTTTATTACCTCGAAAACTTACTGCTTAGTGAAAACGCATAATGAATTTTGAAATTCAATATCATTTTCCTTTAATTGCATTGATTTGCTAATACTTCTACTGACGAAGTATTTACTTTTCCTTAATTAATAATATTTCGGCAATGGTCTAAGATCTCACTTGGAATGATTATCAGAAATCAACTATTAATGTCATTAATTTTCGGGAAAAGAACAGATGAAATTTAAATTTATCTGAGTCATTATTTAGTGAAGGATTAATTATGTGATAATCATCGTTAATGTGTTAGTTAATCACACTTATCATTAAGAAAATTTTGCGACTTCGGATATTAGGATATCTTATGACATTTCAAGATATAATCCCTGAAACGTGAAATCGTGATGTGATTAATTAACTTTAATCATGTTTAACCTCTTTAAATAATCGTGATCAACCTAAGACAACTTCGTGATTTCGGCTATCGAGACTTTGAAAGTCTTTCAAGGCAGGATCTCTGAAACGCGAAATCGCGATATGATTAATTAATCGTTAATTATTTTTAATTCTTAATTAATCTAGTTTAATGCTTAAGACAATTTCGTGACTTCAGATATCGAGACTTTGATAGTCGTTGCATGCAAGATTCCTGAAACGCGAAATTGTGACATGATTAATTAACCGTTAATCATTCTTAATTCTTAATTAAGTTGGTTTAGAGCTTGAGACGATTTCGTGATTTCGGCTATCGGGACTTTGGAATTGTTATATGTTGAAATGCCTACATTGCGAAACTCCTAAACCCGATTTATCGAATGTAGTCTTTTAGTTATTTGACTCGTTAACGAGTAGGCGGATCCATAATTCTTAAGAGATTAGGATCGTTTGATTTAATGGGAGACTTCATCAATGGTGAGAATTAAGCGTACGCTATTTTTATTTAAACGAGAATGAAATCTAGTAAATTCTAAAGTTTTATAAATATATAAATATATATATATGTGTTCCAACACCCTGCATCATCCATTTTGCTTACATAAATCAAATTTCTGGCCAATCTTGGGATATGCATAACACCAGTAAGTTTTCTAATCCATCCATCCATGAGCCTCAACTTGAATCTTCTTTGTCCTATGATTTTGTTTGTTGATTCATCACCTAGGAAAACAGTACCTCCATCATACCTTTCATATTCATAGAATCACTGCCTATGGGGATTCATATCAAAGGATGCACATGATTCAACTAGCCATGTCTCATGATATGCCTGTGTGATTGAAGAATCCAAGTACACATCCCCTCCTTCTTCCTTCGAGGTATTTTATTCTATAGAGGGAGCACCTTCAGATCCCTTCACTCTCTCAACGTTCTTGGACATTGCTTCTTGAAGTGCCCTTCTTTTCCACACCTCTATCATACCTTTACAAACTTTCTGAGAGATTTAGATCTACCTCCAGATTCAGATCTCCCACTTGAGGACTTAGATCTATTTATTTCCTAGGAGGGTCCTCTTGAAAATAATGCATCTGTGATTTGTCCTTCCATGTTCTTCCATCTCATATCCTCTGACAACAAGGGTGAGACCACATCATCGAAACTCAAGGTAGTTGTATTAATACCTATGGCCAGAACCAAACTATCCCATGAGTCTGGTAAAGAGCACATTAAACTGATACACTTATCGCCATCTAAAATCTTAATCTCAACAGATAATAACTGATTTACATAGTATTGAATGCATTCATATGCTATGTCATCGAATCTCCATCTCTCATCCTCAGTTTATACAACTTCTTCCACATGAAAATTTTATTTACCAGAGACTTAGACTGATACAAGTTCCCCAAATTATCCCATAACTCCTTGGTTATAGCTTCCCTTGATGCATTCAGTAATATTGAATCCGAGAGACACAATCGAATTTTGCGCTTCATCTTCTAATCCAACTTTTTACAGTCATCTGATGACATTCCTGTAGGAGTAGTACCTGGATCCACTGTGATCCATTGATCTATGTCTACCAACAGATCTTCCATCTTGAGCTTCCACAACTCAAAACTTTTCCCATTAAATTTCGCGATCTCTATTTTCGAACTGCTCGCCATTTCTTTTCACTTGAAGAAACAATACCACAGATCTCCCACTGTGACAAGTCTTATCACATTATTGAGAAAAACACCTGACCACAAAGGCATCCCCCTGAAGCCAATAATATTTTTGATACCAAATGTAGATTTTAACCTTGTACAATTATTTACTGCAAATATATTTTCAATAAAAGAATAGAAAAGATACAGTGGAAAATACACACATTACATAGAGATTTTTCCCCTGGAAACCCAAACTAGGAAAACCAGCATATCCTATATTCATTTACCTCATACATTGTTTACAATAAAATATACATATAGGATCTTGTAGCATCCAAAACCCTAATCCAATAAACCAAATTATTCAACAACCCTAATTCCTTATCCAGAAATAGAAAACCATCAGCAAAAACCATGTGCTGAAAAACCTCCAAAAAATGGATGCAAAAAACCGCCCAACACTAGTTCTAACCATGCAAAGAATATAACACATATCCAACAATATGAAATATTATGTCTTCTTTCTCCTCAATAATGGGAAATCCAAACACTACTATGATAAAAAAAGATCCTCCAGTTGAGGAGAACCCTCAATGTTTATAGTTCTATAGTGTGCATTGAAGAACCCTCTCTAGTAACTTTAGGAATTTTCGATTTTCATTCCCCAATGGGTTACACCCCTTCAATTTTGTTTCTTTCGGTGCTACTGCTAGTCATGGAAGCTTCTACAGTAGTAGACATACACTTTGCAATAGTTTGGATAAGTTCCATAACAATAAGCATAGGCTCTTCAACCTCCTTAATAACCACCTTTGGTAGTTGAAATAAATACTTTTTATTTATTCCACTTTGGTTCTAGTGAACCATTCTCAAGACAAAAACAATTGTTTCCTTATTAGGGCATCCAATATTTAAAATCTTGATTAACTCATAGTGTGCCAAGGCATCCTATTGACCTATTTCAACCTTTACAAAAATCCTTTGTATTGATTACAATAGGAAAAACAAAATGTTGATGATTCTTTTGTGCCTTAAGTTCCTTAAAAACTTGAAATGGTAAGCAAGTATGGCATT